>CM033343.1:12986114-13001855 GCA_019395295.1 Osmanthus fragrans
TAGCCCATATTTGATAGGGATTAAAATTAGTATTTTAATTTCATGTCAAAGTCAGTAATTAATTTTAATCGTATATTCATGATACCCATAACTTCTCAGCTACACATTTCATCGATTTTTATCAAAATTTGCTAAAAATTTAATTTTAATTCCCCTCAAATAAGGGCTAAGGGGGTGAATTAATTATAAAATTTAAATAAACAAATGTAACTCACTTTATGACTTAAATTATTTAATCGAGAAAATTCATCAAGCTAAATTTATTCAATTGCTTCGCTTATGTTTGGTCATAATTTTTTAAAACTCATTTTGGGGGGGGGGGGGGGGGGGGGGGTTTCATCCAAAAAAAAAAAAAAAAAAAAAAAAAAAAAATGGAGGGTCCGTTGACCCTGCGGGACCCCCTCTGGATCCGCCTATGACCAAATGTCGGACTCAATTATGATATAATATTCTCTTCCTTCATCCAACAATCTCCATTTTCACTTAATAATCTCAAAAGTCTCGACCTCCATTATCTGAAATGAAAGTCATTATATGACTATAAATATTGACTGAGATAATTTCGGTGATTCTTGATATTGCACATAATTTCATTTTTATCTTTTAGGAACCAATTTTTTATAGAGCTTTTGTACAGTACTGAACTCTCAAACAAGTCTTTGGGCCACACACGGACTCAGGCCACGCACTAATCAGCCAACAGTTGCAACAAAACTTGAACTGATGTTGGGCCTATTTCATCCCTTGGTGTACAAATCTTTTAAAGAGATTCTGATCTTTTGAAAGTTTAGGATTAGGATTAAAAACTTTGCGTTGGAAACTCATTATTGAAATATATCCCAAATACATTCCATATAGGCATGCTAAAGATTTACTTCCTTAAAAAGAATCAAAACAAGTTTACCATTTCAATCACGCGTCGTTTATTGCAAAACTGATGAATGTAAAATAGAATTACTCACTCTTAGTTTATTTGATGAGATCTATCTGAAATTAAACTTATCGGTAGCAAGTTCAACTACAAAAGGAAAGAAAATAATTTTCAAATTATTTTTGGGAAAGGTATTATTACTAATAACCTTTGAAATAAATACGAAAAATTTCATTGACTTTCTTTCATCAAACAATAGAAGGATGCATTAATTAAATTGATTACAGTACAACAACACTCCTTGATTTGAATCGAAATTTAAGAAGAAGATGGTGAAGGTACCTTGCTCAATTTTATCTAATGTTTACAACTAGTTTCAGGATATTTCGTACTGAAAACATCTTCTAGAAAATTTATACACTAATTAAGTCATAACATAATTATTTATTCTAATTGCACATAAAATCTAACATTAAATATCGATAAGTAAAACAACTAACATGCTGCTATATCATTTGAAATTTTAAATCGTGCACTAAACTATACCATATACCCAAACATATCAATAAAATTCTCCAACTTAAACAACCTGGGGACTAACACTTCAGTGTCTACATTAAATAAATTTCATAATTTATTTATTTTTGTCTTCATTCAACCTTGAGAAAATTTTATCCACTTGAATTTTGTGCTTGCATGTCATATTCTACTTACTTTAATTAGTCATATCAATATTTGCAAGATATCTTTATGCAAAAAACTCCCATTTCACAACATGGAATTGTAAATGCTGATTTTTTTCTCGCAATTCTACATGCATCAACCATCCATTCATCACAAAGTACTGTGTAAGCAAACTTTGAAAAATATTGATCATTATGTATCAATTCCATTAAAATTCTATCTTTCTTTGTTTCAACAAAAGTATGATTTTCAAAATAATCTTTCATCGATAATCTTTGAATCGTCAAAAAGCATGATCATGTTTACTATTATTATTATAGGTCTTATATAGGTAGGTTATCCCTAACCTAGCCATCGGATAGGATAACCTCTCATCGGGTATTACTACACTAAATCTAGGTTATTATCATCCTACTAACATGAAATTTTTATATGAAATGACCTTGAATTTTTGGGCCATTACAGTAACGAAGGTCAATGTAGTGCTCACTGGGAGTAGTGGATGAGTACTATGAATAGAAACAATTGTCTCCTACATGTTCTCTTCGACGGTAGTGGATTCCATTTTCAACGTTGATGGGGAGAATTGGAGATGCAAAGAAGAAGGAGCTTAGAGACGACTAGGGTGTGTAGGGTTAGGAATTTGAGGGAAAAATGATTGATTTTGCGGAATTTTGAGGAAAATGGGAAATGGGAAAGTGAAAGGGTTTTGTGGGCCGTTTGGTATGTAGAAAAGAAAAGAAAAGAAAAGGTGATAAAATGTGATGTGCGCAAAAAAACAGCTCATGATTATTTTTCTAGCATTCTATAGCCCTGTTGGGCTTCATTTTATTTTTAATGCATTTCTTTTCAATCCACACATTTTTTTAATAAAATAATATTAAATTTTCTCTTATCCTTTTAACTATACATTTTCCAAAAAAATTACTGTATGGAGACTAAACAGGAGCATAGATGGCATGCTTAATAGACATGCCATAAATTTTCAGCTTTTACAACGTGTCAGAAATGTATGCTTTAAATATTTTTAAAAAATTGATCATTTACGGCGTACATTTCGGGTATGCCATAAATGGTCTATTGTAATAGCATTATTTATTTGAACTCCTTAAACCAATGCTGCAAAAGAGTTCTGTACTCGCAAACAAGAAGTCTCTATGCAACATTATCTCTAATTCATACATGACTTCATTGTTCAAAGTGCAAATTCATAACAGTAGACAACTTCATTGACTGCACCAGGACGAAAAGCCTTTACAAAGCTGATTCGACACAAAGTCTAACAACAGAATTATTACACGAAAATTGAAGAAAAAACTATCACTTATATTAAAAAGGCAACATGAAAAGCAGTAGTACTACACTAAGAGAAGACTAGAAACTGGTATTATGTGGTGGGAGACAACCTGGTTATTAGAGGGAGGAGCTTCCAATTCCTGGGACATACTTGCGCATCCATACATGCTTCCGATTCACTGAAAATTTTACTTTATCCTCACCACTCAAAATTGTGTGGATGAAATGAAGACTCAAAAACACAACACGAGCATATAGTGGTTGTTGACCAAACATCACCGCTTGCATGTGGATGGATTCTACACAATGCCCAAAATTACTAGTTAAGAATTCCATCAGTTCACTTTCAGAAACACGATAACCCTTGGAAAATGTAACACAGATGGTTCTCTCCTCTGGAGGTACATCATTTACTTGACTTGTGTTGTCGAAAGCATCACCTGTGATTTCCATGTGATTTCCAGCCCAACTTTCATCAAAATCGACATCAATAGGATTTTCCATTAGGTCATCAACATTGTGGAACCAAACATCAATTACAAAATTTCCACTTACACGGATTGCATCAATGAGATTCTCATGTAAAAACTGTAGGGTCATCCCGGTTTTTGGAAGGCTGCATATCATAGGAATCTCTAGGGCATCTACTGGGTACTCGAACAGTCGATCTTTGTTACACTTAGGGCATCTAAGAGATGAGAACTTTATTATGACATAACAGATGCTCAAACAGACCAACCAAAGCCATAAGCACAAAATTGAGGCCAAAACCTTGATTTTCTTCAAATTGATGTGAAGCTGTCTAGTATCCATGAAAATTTCCAAATCCAAGAAATAGCAAAACCTGATTACACAAAATCAAGAAATTAAAATTTCCAATAATGATATAAGAAAAACAACAGAAGGAGAATAAGAGAAAACTAAGATTTTCATGCTTTTCTACAGATATTTAGAACATGTTGTAGATCTATCAGTTGCAACTCTGTCAAACACTAAAATAAAGGACACAAATACCTTAAATGTTACTAAACCAGAAGGTGAAAGAATCACTTTCAATGGCTCGTGACAGAAATGTAGCCTTATGAGAGTCTTAATCAAGATTTATTTGTCATCAATGCTTTACCAAATCATTGTTTGTTGTTAGCTCAATTTCAAGATGAGAAAGAGCTTAAACACTTGCAATATCCTTTGCAAGTAAATCAATAGATCAAAAATGATCTTTTAGTTTCCGTTGCAATCTGAACTTACTAACTGGAAGAAGAAGAAAAGTTGAGAGAGGAAAAACGTGTTTGATTGAACTGAGATTTTCTTAATTGATACACCATACTTCTGGTCATGCACTTAATTATATTATGGTACAAGAAAGACTACTAAACTACACAACATTACAATCATGACATCACACCAGTGAAAATAAATGATGACAGATTTAACACAACTTGCAACAAAATATATTAAAATAAAACTAAAATTAAGGATGTTGAATGAAGTTTCCACGTTAGCGTTCAATCTCCTCCTTGAAACTTCCATTTAACACTCTAATTTGATGCTTCATATCTTCAAAACGACATCTTGCTAAAGGTTTTGTAAACAGGTCGGCCAATTGAACTTGTGAAGGACAAAATTGCAGATTGACTTCACCTTCTTTCTCAGCTTGTCTGATGGCATGTAACTTCACCTTTATGTGCTTTGTTCTTCCACGATTTACTGAATTTTTGGCTACGGCAATAGCAGATTGATTGTCAACCATAATTGTAGTAGGATTGACTTGAACTTGATGTAAATCACTTAGGATTTTCCTCAATCAAATGGCCTGATTCACTGTTGCTGATGCTGCTACATATTTTACCTTTGCTGTTCATTGTGCCACAATTTCTTGCTCATTTGAATTCCAACAAAATGCACCAGATCCAAGTGTGAATAAATATCCAGAAGTGATTTTCATATCATCCACAGAACCTGCCCAATCACTGTCTGAATATCCCAACAAATCTGATCCAACTCCTCCTTCAAAATAAATTCCATGTTTGACAGTACCTTTGATGTATTTGAGGACTCGTTTAGCAGTAACAAAATGTGTTTGTGAAGGATTTGTCATGAATTTAGAGAGTAAACTTGCAGCAAACATCAGATCTAGTCTTGTTGAAGTCAAGTATAACAAACTTCTCACAAGACTCCTGTATTCTTTCTCATTTGTTGACTGATCTCCATCTTCTTTTAACAGCTTAGTATTCATGGCTAATGGAGTGTCAACGGGCTTGCAATTCAGCATTTTAAACTTCTTCAAAATATCAGCAACGTACTTTCGTTGTGAAATAAAAATACCATCAGCATTTTGCTCAATTTCGATGCTAAGAAAATACTTCATTTCTCCCAAATTTGTCATTTCAAATTCCTTCTCTAGTTCTTGAGTAAATGTGTCAATTTGCTCCAAGTTATTTTGCAGTGATAAGCAAATCATCAACATATAATGATATGATCAAAACATTGGAATAACAATATGTTTTAACATAGAGTGTATGCTCACTCTCACTTCTTTTAAATCCATTTCCACATAGAAATCCATCAATTCTACTGTACCAAGCTCTTGGGGCCTGTTTCAAATCATACAGAGCCTTTTTTAGCTTCCATATATAATCAAGATCTGATTTTTAGTGAAAACCATCAGGTTGTTCTACAAATACATCTTCTTCAAGTTCTCCATTGAGAAAAGTTGATTTGATATCCAACTCATGTATTTTCCAACTCTTTTGAGCAGTCAATGCGACTAACAACCTGATTGTATCATGTCTTGCAACTGGAGCAAAAGTTTCAAAGTAATCGACACCACTTTCTTGAGCAAAACCTTTAGCTACAAGTCTTGCTTTATACTTGTAAATTGAACCATCAGGATTTACTTTAGCTTTGTAAATTCATTTCACACCAATCACTTTCTTATCAGTAGGTCTTGACACCAACATCCAAGTTTGATTTTTTTGAATCATCTTCATTTCCTCTTCATAGCTTCAATCCATTCAGGATGTTTAGCAGCTTCATCATAGCTATTTAGCTCAACAATTGCCATATAGCATCTTTTATAGATTTCATTCAAAGGTCTAGTTCCTCTAGGAGGTGGACTAGAACTAGAGGTGGACTCAGATGGTCCATCATTTGAAGCACTGGATTCCATCACAGGTTGCTGAAATTCAGGTTCTGCCACTAGATCATTTTGCTGCACTATAGGCACTGAAATTGAAGGTTGAAGTGATTTAACTTCTTCTCACTTCCACTTAGCATATTCATCTACCTTGATGTCTCTTGAAACTGCTATGTTTTTAGTTTCTAGATTATACACTCTATAACCTTTAGATTGTGAGCTATAGATAAGGAAAATCCCTTTCACATCTTTGTTATCCAATTTACCCCTCTTGTGATCTGGAACATGGATGTAGCATAGAGATCCTTTCAGCTCCTCCATTTTGCTGTGGAGTATTGGACACTGAAAGCTGATGATGAACACCATTCTCTTCACAAAATTGATCAAACATTTTCGAAATATATTCCTTGCCATAATCAGATCTTAACATCTGAATTTTGCAGCCTGACTGACCTTCAACTAAGGATTTGAACTTTTTGAAAATGTGAAAAACATCAGATTTGTTTTTCATAAAGTATACCCAGCACATTCTTGTGCAATCATCAATAAAAGAGTACAAAATACAAATTTTGACTCAATGAAGGTGTTCTCATAGGTCTACAGATGTCAGTATGCATCAGCTGCAATTTTTGTGTTGCTCTCCAAGCTTTATCAGTAGGAAATGCTTCTCTATGCATCTTTCCATAGTTGCAATCCTCACAAGCTCCTCCTGGCTCACTAATTTCAGGAAAATCCCTTACAAAACCTTGAGAATGAAAGTATGCTAAGGATTTAAAGTTATAATGACCATATCTCTTATGCCACAAATTCGATTCATCAAAATTTACTTTAGCAGCATTTGCAATCACATTTTGCCAATAGATACTGAAACTTTTATTCTTCATAGGCACACAAGTTATCTCAACACTATTTGAATCATGTATCTTGCATAAATGATCTTTAAAATGTAATGAATGACCATTTTAAACCATTTGACCAACACTTAATAAATTTGAGCTCAAACCAGGTACAAGTAAAACATTATCAATGTATCTCATACCGTTCTTGGTTTGGACTGCAATGGTTCCAATTCCTTTGGCAGATACAATTTCACCATTTCTCATCTTGATTGTGGCTTTGCAATCTAGATTCAAGTTGCAAAAATTCTCATTTTTGTTTGTCATTTGATTTGTGCAAGCATTGTTAATAAATCATAAATCTATTTCCACCATGTTTGTCATATGAAATGCCAGGAATAGATGATCCTCAGCCTTCTTTTCACTTGCCAATGAAGTTTGCTGATACTGATTTCTGGGCTGATGATGGACAGGAGTTTGATTTGGTCGATTACTAGGACAATGCTTTTCAAGATGACCAACTTTATTGCATACTCTGCATTTGTGTGCTTTCCAACAAAATCTATCTTATGTGACCTGATTTACCATAGATGCCACATGGAGGATATGAGTATCAAGTTTCTCTATTCATTCCTTGTTTGCTGCTACTTCCTTCTCTTCTTTTTTTATATTATCAAACTGTTTCTTTCCAAAATTTCCTCTAGTATACTGCTGTTTATATTTGGCAACAAAGGCACTTTCATTCGATTTCTCATTCATTGATGCTAACCTTTGTTTATAAGCCAATAAGGCACCTATTAGCTCAGTTAAGGTGAGACTTGACAGGTCCTTTGTATGCTCAATGGCTGTTGTAACAAGCATCATATTTCTCAGGCAGAGTAATCGACACCTTTTGAACCACTCTTTTATCTGTAATTTTCTCACCATTCAACTTGATTTGATTTACAATATCAACCACTCTTGACGTATAGTCTTTAACCTTCTTAGCCTCTTTCATCCTGAGATTTTCAAACTCTCTAGTCAAGGTTTGCAATCTCACAGCCCTGACTTTTTCTAACCCTTTAAACTCTTCTTCAAGTTTATCACATGCCTCCTTGGCTGTAGTTGCAGCTACTATTCTCGGAAAGATTTTCTTTGAAATCGGTTGTGAACAAGAAAGACAAGGCTTTCATGTTCTTCATAGACTAATCTTTCTGTTGCTTCACCTGAGCAGCAGTATAATTTCCCTCAGATTCAGGTTGTTCATAACCTTGTTCAATCACATCCCACAAATCGTGAGCCATTAAAAATGCCTTCATTTTAACTGACCAAAAATTCTAACTTTCATCATTGAAAACAGCAAGCAAAGGTAGTAAAGATGAGCTTGATCCAGACATTTTTCACTCAAAATACCATATATAATAATACCGGATTCAGAGAACTTACTGGATTTCACAAAGGATTACTGTATTTGATGAAATGGAGCTTACCGAAATTTGAAGGCAAATACCGGATATTGAAATACGCTATGAGGTTACCGGATATTACAATACTGGATTTGGGAGTACCGGATTTGAGAGGCTTATCGTATCTCACAAAAACTTACTAGATAATAGCTTATCATATATTGAGATACTGGATATTGAAGGGAATCTTTTCACTTACCGAATTTTGGCTTACTGGATTCCTCCATTTATCGTATATCAGTATCTTCTTCCTTCTTCCTGGTTTCACTTTCTTCTTCTTCCTCCTGGTCCCTTTTCCAAAGATCCAAGAGCTCTGATACCACTTGTTAGCTCAATTTCAAGATGAGAAAGAGCTTAAACACTTGCAATATCATTTGCAAGTAAATTAATAGATCAAAAATGATCCTTTATAGTTCTATCTACTATGCCGAGAAGATCATGGCTCTGAAAATTTGGTAAAAATTGTGACAACCACAGTAGGTGGTTGGCACCATCTAACTTGATGGAAATGAGCTGGGTAATATTGGAAAATAAGAAGGTGGTAGTCGTATGGGTGGAGTAGGTGTGGTGGTGATGGGGTAGAAGTGGTGGAGAAAGTATTTGATTCGGCCATCGAGACAGTGTTTTAGGATTAATGTATGTGAGCAAGGAGCTTTGATACCATAACAGAGAAGATAATATTGGAAAATGTCCTTGTATTCAATATACTCAATAGGATGTACATATATACACACGATTACAGAGATCTACAATGGAAATATCTCTAAATTGGATCTCTAATGGGCACAAGATACGTGATCTTGTGCATGGGATCCAGATGGGATATGGAAATATCTCTAACATGTTCTACTAGTTTTTTGTACTTACTATTTGCCTTATCAAATTTATTGAAAATGTATTTTAATTCTTTCCATGATGTCTTCGGATTTTAAAGCCTTCATTTGATGTCTTTGGAGAGAACCCACATTATATGACAGGCTCCACAACTTGTTCGGGTAGAGAAGATGTTTGAAGATATTCCAATGAAATCCTACAAAACCAAATCACTACACTTGCAACGCATGTTCGTTCACTAGTCTTATTAAAAATTGTACTTTGTGAGTATTTAAAAAATATGAGTTGTGGATTGTTCAGGTGAGGTGACTCGACATGCTAGAAATTAAAATGAAAAGGATGGAGTGGTTTGAACTTGATATTCAAATTTACAACTCCGTAGAACCTCATTGAAATTTGGGAGAAAAAATGGCAAAAAAGGTGGGAAAATTGTATAGAAAATTACACCAAAATTGAAAAATGTCTAGCCATATTTTTGTTATGAAAACACACAAATCATGGCAATAAGAGTGTGGATAATAGTCACCTCCCATGTGATCAAAATTGGGACCATAAGAATGCAACAAAATGCATAATTTGAGATATCGGACAGTGAGGTTATTCAACCACTTTGATTCTTATTTTCAAGTAAGAATTTTTGAATTGAATTTATGTTCAAGTATGCGGCTAATTCTTTCATTTTATTGAATTTTGAAGTTGAATTTCTTATAGTATATTATGTTTAAATATGTGATTACATGACTGATTAGATGTATTTTGTGTCTTGAATTTCAAAATATGCAACCTTATGTGGTTTTTAACGGCATCTTTACACTTCTAAAATTAATGAAATTTTAGAATTACTTATCTCATATGAGCAGAGTTCATTTAAAAAATTTCATTCATTTTTCATTTTTGCATTTGGGAAAAATTGAAACTCTAGTTGATTTTTACATGAACTTTAAAAAAATTATTGTTTCCTATTTATTGATAGTCATAAAGAATGATAGGACAAATCATTAAGGACACAAGTGTTATATAATGAATAAAGATTTAGAACCTTAAGTGTAATTAAAATGTGGTACAAGAAATAAAAATTATAATGTGAATATAATTATACATTTTTTATATAGTAATAATTGTCGAACAAAAGCTCAAAATACAGACGAAGTATGTTATATTTATCTTATTTTATAATTAGATTTATGGAGGGATAGTGAAGTGACAAATATATCTTTGTGCATTAAATGAATATATATATATATATATATATATATATATATATATATATTACACATGTGATTTATATAAATAAAAATTAAAGAATATGAAATATTTCTAAAATAATTGTGCTGTGATGATTTAATTAAAATATTAAAATTATTGTAATAGATTTCATGGTATGTGAAATAAATATTATTTTATGTTGTTATCAGTTTTATACTAGCCGAACCTTTTGAATTCAAAACATTAACAACTTTTTAATAATATATTCTTTTAAGTTTGGACTAGAATTCAAGTTTGTAACATGACAATCAAAATCTTTTAATACAATGGTACCGATATTTTCATTCACACTTTTTATATTTACATTCACTTTTAAAAATAAAATTTTATTATATTTTAAATTTTATGTAAATTTATTGAAATAAATATAAATAAAATTAAATAAAAATACATAACTCTATATTCATCCACTTATTTTTGCTTTCATTAAATTACCCAAATTTTTTTTTTTTTTTTTTTTTGAATTTGTATTTAACTCTAACTCTAAGACCCTATTTGATAGGGCATTATTTTCATAAGAAGTTGGAAAATAAATTTCAACTTCCACTTTTGGTTTGTTTGATTGGTCAAATTTTTCATGAAAAATGTTTTCCACATTTTCCTACCACTTTAGTGCGAAAAGCAATTCCGGTTTTTTTTAGGGGCAATTGGAACAAATTATAAACTCAATGGTAAAAAAACTTATCCCTTTATTAGACAATTTTCATAAAAAAAAAAAAAAAAAAACAAAGTCAAACGAATGGTATTCGGTATAATATTTTTTTTAGTAATTGTAACAAATTCTAGAGCCAATTGTATAAAATAAAAAAAAAAATTAAAAAATTAAAAAAAAAATCCTTTTAAAGGACAATTTTCATGAAAAATAAAGTCAAACGAATACCAAAAGATCTAAACTTACTTTTATTTTTCGGGTGAAAAATTATATCAATCAAACACAATTAATCATCAATTCCCGATAAAACAAATTCTAGGCAATTCAATTCCCTGTAATTCGTTTTCTTTCTACCCAAATTCTATCTTGCAATCAAACGGAACCTTATTGATCAAAAAAAAATTATTATCCAAACCAACTGTTTTGGTTCGATTTAAGAGCTATAGTGGATTTGTTTGCGCTGAAATTTTTGCAAACTGGCTATTTTGGTTTTAATTTCAGGTTGGGATCAAAACCAACCCAAACCAAATAATAATTTATAGTTGTTTGCTTTGACGGATTGAGTTTTAAGAACAAGAACGATAAAACTTCTAATCTAACATGGATTAAGTGTATAATATGTGTTTATATAATGTTCAATTAGTTCAACTTTGTTATTATTTCGTTCATCTTATTTTAAAAAAGTTTATGATTTTAGGGAATATGTGGATCTATAATGTTATAGATTTATTTAAAGTGGGATGAAAATATAAAATTCATTTGGATATATATATATATATATATATATATATATATATATATATATATAGTAGTTAAATAAATAGATTTAATAAAGAGAATATTGGAATATGATGTGGATGTAAATAGTGTTTTTTTTTTTAAAATAAAATAAAATTTAATAGGGATGAATTTAGAGTGAGATGTAAATATAAAAAATATGAATAAAAATAGCGGTATCCTAAAATTATTATGAATTTTCGATAAGTACCTTGAAAGAAGAGAGAATTTGTTGGAGAACATTTTAGTGCAATTTTGACCGAGTTTATAATTATTTAGAAATAGATCAAATTCTATTTTTTACGAACATATTTTTGTTTAAGATTCACATCTATATACACATAAAAACTTAGCCGAGCAAGCACTTTACAGCAGATGTTAAGAAAGAGATCAAAATTTGGTGTCAACATAATGCATTGCAAAAAAAAAAAAAAAAAAAAATTGGAAAGCAATTATTCTAACATCTCTTCTCCGTTTTGTAAAATACAAAATATATATAAGTATTTGAAATTTACAGAAATAAACTTTTTTACCAAAATAAATATAAAAAGCTTATTAGTTTAGAAGTCTACTAAGTCTGTTGCAAATCCATTGAAGTTTCTTTCTGAAAAGGAGTGTAAAAACACCCAATCTTTGCTTTTTAGACAAATTGTGATGAATGTGTCTTCTTCATCCCTAGAAAGACTTAAATTTAGGCCTCTGTACCACGTTATAACTCTATGCCCCTGTTTGAGCTCTATTCTTTTCATAAAATAACATTTTTAAATAGTATATTGATGAAAAATATGTGGTTAAAAAATAAGAATTTTTTTAAATTTATGTGTAATATTATTTTACTGAATAATGTGTGATTAAAATAATGTCAAATTACTGTTTAAAAATGTATTTTTTACAAAGAATGAGACTCAAACAGGGGCATAATATACGCTCCCAACACGAATATGTGCAGTTTGTTTGAGATGGTTTGAATTAATATTCATTTAAAATTTAATATCAAAATCAAAAATTAATTTTAACTACATATTTCATGCGATCCATAACTCTATACATTTTGTCATTTTTTTTTATCAAAAATATGCTAAAAATCTGATTTAATTTTAACACCAAACAGGGGATTTATGATTATTTAAATTTTAAAATGAAAATTGGACACCTAATTCAATAAACTATAATATTTGTGGACTTAATGAAATTTTGTTTCGTTAAGAATCACATAAACTATAATATATCTATATCCTTATCTGGATGCAGATTGATTTGCTTATAAAACTCATTTCAGTTGAACTACAACAACTAACACCTTCAATAATCCTACGCCTTTTTCCTTCTTCTTCTTTTTTTTTTCCCCCAAAAAATGAAGGTTTTGTTTGTGAAATAAAATATTTATTGTATCTTTGAACATATATATTAATTTGTAAGTAACCTATACCTATAACTTTTTCAAATGCTTGACACACCTTTTTGTTTTATGTTATTTGCGTCACATTATTGAAATATATATATATATATATATATTTGATTCGAATTGTATTGTTTGTTAAGGTATTTGTTATTATGTCAACTTTAAAAACCTAATTGGATTGAACTATAAATAAATAAGTCGATATCGATAGAATATTTTTACAATTAATTAAAAATTATTACAATTTTACATAAAAATACAAATTTAAAGAACGTAATTTTATTTTTTTTTCCTCTGAAAAATCCAAAAATTATATGCAAAAGGATAGAGTACAGTTTGAAAATTGTTGTGCATGTAGCTATCGATCTGAAAAAGAAGATTAAACAAGATATTTCGTGATAAGATTGAATAACTAAAGAAGAATTCAAATTAAATTCAACTAAATATCTTATCTTGACAAGTATAAATAGATAGCAGGAGCCATGAGTATGCACACATCCTATTCGAGTTAGCAATGAGTTTTTCAAAAAATCATTTGCTTTTTGTGGGTTCACTATTGATTTTATTAAGCAGTGCTTTTGCTGCTCTGGTTTCTCATGATGGACGAGCCATTACAATTGACGGCCAACGTAAACTCATCATTTCTGGCTCGATTCATTATCCACGAAGCACTGTCCAGGTACAATAACATAACTATGATGATTCTCACCAGTAACTATATATGTTGTTTCTAATCTTCTGTAAAATTTAGATGTGGCCGGATTTGATCAAGAAAGCGAAAGAGGGAGGACTAAATGCGATTGAAACCTATGTTTTCTGGAATGCACATGAGCCCCTTCGTCGTCACTACGATTTTAGTGGCAATCACGATCTCATAAGGTTTCTGAAGACGATCGAGGACCAAGGACTTTACGCTATTCTTCGCATTGGACCTTACGTTTGTGCCGAGTGGAACTATGGGTACCTATGTACTTACAACTCATTTTTTTCCTTATTAATCAATTTATTTTTTCTAACATAAGATTATAAATAAATGTCCAGTGGATTTCCTGTGTGGTTACATAATATGCCTAATATTGAGATGCGCACTGCCAATTCGATTTTTATGGTAATTTTTTCGATTACTTTCACTTACATATATATTGTTTGATATGTTTTTTATTATGTATGATTGTAATGTGTGGTTATATAATTTTCAGAATGAGATGCAAAATTTCACTTCGTTGATAGTGGATATGGTTAAAAAAGAGAGTCTATTTGCCTCACAAGGAGGTCCTATTATTCTTGCACAAATCGAGAATGAATATGGTAATGTTATTTCGTCGTATGGAGATGCTGGAAAAGCATATCTTAATTGGTGTGCAAGCATGGCCGAGTCACTCGATGTTGGAGTTCCATGGATTATGTGCCAAGAGGGTGATGCTCCCGAACCAATGGTATTAATTATGTAGTTCAATTTTTCGATCTTTTTCCTCATCAATACGTCTTTAATTAAACTAATATTATAATTTATTTATTTTTTGCAGCTGAACACATGCAATGGATACTATTGTGATCAATTCACTCCAAACAATCCAAACACCCCAAAAATTTGGACTGAAAATTGGACTGGATGGTAAGATTATTTAAATGCTTAATCTTTTTCTGATTATATTAAGCAACTTTGAGTAAATTAATAATATATGTTCAAAATTTAGGTTTAAGAATTGGGGTGGTTTAGATCCTCACAGAACAGCTGAAGATGTTGCCTTCGCTGTTGCTCGGTTTTATCAGAATGGTGGCGCGGTACAGAATTATTACATGGTCAGTATTAAGATCAAAATTGATACTAAATACTGCCTTTTTTTTTTCCCGAGCTAATTAGATATTTTAATTATAATTGAATTTCAGTACCACGGTGGAACAAACTTTGGTAGAACAGCTGGTGGCCCGTACATTACCACAACCTACGATTATGATGCGCCCCTCAACGAATACGGTAGTCTGAATCAACCAAAATACGGGCATTTGACGCAGCTTCATAATATTTTGATGTCAATGGAAAAGACTCTCACTTATGGAAATATGACTAATACGGACTATGGAAATTCTTTATATGTAAGTATTAAATCATCTTCTTCTTCTTCTTTTTTATCTGTTTTGCTTAGTTAGATATATTTTTTACTTGAATATGTGTCGACAGGGAACTGTTTATACACTCGATAACACATCGAGCTGTTTCTTTGGCAATACAAATGAGACGAGTGATGCTACGGTAAATTATCAAGGAGTCGACTACAATGTACCTGCATGGTCCGTCAGTATTCTTCCCGACTGTAAGACAGAAGTTTACAACACGGCTAGGCTACACACTCAAACTAATTTGATGGTGAAGAAGTCGAATGAGGCTGAGGACGAACCCGCATCTTTGAAATGGAGTTGGAGACCCGAGATTAATCTCGAACAAACCATGGTTCAAGGAAAGGGACAAGTTTCTACAAACATGATTGTCGATCAAAAGGTTGCAAATGATGTTAGTGACTATTTGTGGTACATGACCAGG
>CM033343.1:13002355-13017355 GCA_019395295.1 Osmanthus fragrans
AAAAGTCGGATTCACTAAAATTGAAACTCCTAAGATTCAGGATCGTCCTCCAACAAACGGAATTCGAATCCGAATTTATTGAATGAATATTGAGAAAAGAAAAATTGTCGTAAATAGTAAAAACTCTTAATCGAGGGCCTAAACGACGGAATTTTCCCAAAATTCGACGTTCGTCACAGCGAATCATATGAGACAGAGTGGTTGAAAGGCACTTTTCGGCTACATCGTCCAACCGATGCATATGAAGCTTGCATTGCACATTCTCAAGCCACGCTAATTCACTTGAGATTGAGGCATGTGCAAGGCTTCTGGACTCTAATCCAACATACATGCGCAAACATTACTTCGAGGAACTGGGATTTGGAACTACAAAGGCAAGAACATCTATTCAGCAGCCTCCTAAGTTAACTCAAGCAGCTGCCATCTCACCTCCGATATGCTTATTTGGGGAGCCTTCTACCCTTCCAGTTATTATTTCAAATTCTATCAGCGATGTAGAGGAGGAGGGCTACTTCAGGTGCACAGGGACAATAAGACAGCCATGGATGGTCTATTACAGATACAAAGGGGTTCAGCTCGTCGTATTGCAAGCATAAAATACTTATGGAAAAACTTTAGACCGAGTGTTGATGGTCAGCGGCGATTGAATCCGTACATGAGAAGTGGTAGGGCTGAAGTGTTGAAGTTACTTGATGCCCTGCATCAGACAGCGCATGGATCAGTCCAGTACAGGTTGTGCCAAAAAAGGAGGTATCACAGTAACTGCATGGAGAGTTTGCATTGATGCCACTCGGAAGGATCACTTTCCACTTCCATTCATTGATCATATGTTGGAGAAATTAAGTAGGGCACTCTCATTACTGTTTTGTGGATGGATTCGGGGTACAATCAGATTCCATGGCACCTGACGATCAAGAGAATACCACTTTCACATGTTCCTATGGTACTTTTGCATACCGTAGGATGCCTTTTGATTTGTGTAACGCCCCTGCCACTTTTCGGCGTTGCATGATGGCCATCTTCCCTGACATGGTTGAGAAGTTCATCGAGGTGTTCATGGACGACTTTTTCATTACTTGAATCTTCGTTCGATGAATGCTTGGAGCATAGCTTAGTTTTACAGCGTGCACAGAGACAAACTTGGTATTGAACTGGGAAAAATGTCAATTCATGTTACCGGAGGGCATTGTGGGACACAGAATTTCAGCAAAGGGGATCGAGGTGGACAGAGAAAAGATTCAGGTAATTGAGAAACTACCCCCACCAACATCAGTAAACGGTGTTCGCATTTCCTTGAGAATGTCGGGTTTTACAAAAGATTCATAAAAGGATTTCTCAAGATCACCAACCAGTATGCAGCATGTTGTTGAAAGATACTGCGTTCGAGTTTTGCAGATGAATGCCTAACAGCCTTCAACACTTTGAAAGAGAAACTGATTCAACACCTATGATCGTGCCACCAGATTGGAGCTCACCGTTTGAGTTAATGTGCGCCCGTGATCTTGCAGTTGGGGGCTGTATTGGGACAACGTCGGAACAAGGTATTTTGTGATCTATTATGCCAGCAAGGCCTTGAATGGCACTCAGCTTAATTATGCCACTGCTTCTTGTGTGTACGCCTTCGACAAATTTCGATCATATCTTGTGGGATCGAAAGTTATAGTTTACACAGATCACATTGCCATCAAGTATCTGATGACGAAGAGGACGCCAAGCTAAGACTCATTTCGTTGGGTACTACTGCTGCAAGAATTTGATTGGAGATCAGGGATAGAAAAAGGGAAGTGAAAATGTGGTAGCCGACCTTATCCTGACCCAGCGAGCAGACAGAATCAGTGGAAATTAATGAGGTCTTTCCCGATGAGCAGAATTTAGTGTGGAAGAAACACCTTGGTATGATGACATAACTATCCAGCCAGGTCCTCATTTCCACCGGATTATTCATGTCATCAAATAATTTTTTTCTCTGAATTGAAGTACTACTTTTGGGAGATCCCGTTGGGTTGGGGGGGGGGGGGGGGGGGGGGGGGGGGGGGGGGGGGGGGGGGGGGGGGGGGGGGGGGGGGGGGGGGGGGGGGGGGGGGGGGGGGGGGGGGGGGGGGGGGGGGGGGGGGGGGGGGGGGGGGGGGGGGGGGGGGGGGGGGGGGGGGGGGGGGGGGGGGGGGGGGGGGGGGGGGGGGGGGGGGGGGGGGGGGGGGGGGGGGGGGGGGGGGGGGGGGGGGGGGGGGGGGGGGGGGGGGGGGGGGGGGGGGGGGGGGGGGGGGGGGGGGGGGGGGGGGGGGGGGGGGGGGGGGGGGGGGGGGGGGGGGGGGGGGGGGGGGGGGGGGGGGGGGGGGGGGGGGGGGGGGGGGGGGGGGGGGGGGGGGGGGGGGGGGGGGGGGGGGGGGGGGGGGGGGGGGGGGGGGGGGGGGGGGGGGGGGGGGGGGGGGGGGGGGGGGGGGGGGGGGGGGGGGGGGGGGGGGGGGGGGGGGGGGGGGGGGGGGGGGGGGGGGGGGGGGGGGGGGGGGGGGGGGGGGGGGGGGGGGGGGGGGGGGGGGGGGGGGGGGGGGGGGGGGGGGGGGGGGGGGGGGGGGGGGGGGGGGGGGGGGGGGGGGGGGGGGGGGGGGGGGGGGGGGGGGGGGGGGGGGGGGGGGGGGGGGGGGGGGGGGGGGGGGGGGGGGGGGGGGGGGGGGGGGGGGGGGGGGGGGGGGGGGGGGGGGGGGGGGGGGGGGGGGGGGGGGGGGGGGGGGGGGGGGGGGGGGGGGGGGGGGGGGGGGGGGGGGGGGGGGGGGGGGGGGGGGGGGGGGGGGGGGGGGGGGGGGGGGGGGGGGGGGGGGGGGGGGGGGGGGGGGGGGGGGGGGGGGGGGGGGGGGGGGGGGGGGGGGGGGGGGGGGGGGGGGGGGGGGGGGGGGGGGGGGGGGGGGGGGGGGGGGGGGGGGGGGGGGGGGGGGGGGGGGGGGGGGGGGGGGGGGGGGGGGGGGGGGGGGGGGGGGGGGGGGGGGGGGGGGGGGGGGGGGGGGGGGGGGGGGGGGGGGGGGGGGGGGGGGGGGGGGGGGGGGGGGGGGGGGGGGGGGGGGGGGGGGGGGGGGGGGGGGGGGGGGGGGGGGGGGGGGGGGGGGGGGGGGGGGGGGGGGGGGGGGGGGGGGGGGGGGGGGGGGGGGGGGGGGGGGGGGGGGGGGGGGGGGGGGGGGGGGGGGGGGGGGGGGGGGGGGGGGGGGGGGGGGGGGGGGGGGGGGGGGGGGGGGGGGGGGGGGGGGGGGGGGGGGGGGGGGGGGGGGGGGGGGGGGGGGGGGGGGGGGGGGGGGGGGGGGGGGGGGGGGGGGGGGGGGGGGGGGGGGGGGGGGGGGGGGGGGGGGGGGGGGGGGGGGGGGGGGGGGGGGGGGGGGGGGGGGGGGGGGGGGGGGGGGGGGGGGGGGGGGGGGGGGGGGGGGGGGGGGGGGGGGGGGGGGGGGGGGGGGGGGGGGGGGGGGGGGGGGGGGGGGGGGGGGGGGGGGGGGGGGGGGGGGGGGGGGGGGGGGGGGGGGGGGGGGGGGGGGGGGGGGGGGGGGGGGGGGGGGGGGGGGGGGGGGGGGGGGGGGGGGGGGGGGGGGGGGGGGGGGGGGGGGGGGGGGGGGGGGGGGGGGGGGGGGGGGGGGGGGGGGGGGGGGGGGGGGGGGGGGGGGGGGGGGGGGGGGGGGGGGGGGGGGGGGGGGGGGGGGGGGGGGGGGGGGGGGGGGGGGGGGGGGGGGGGGGGGGGGGGGGGGGGGGGGGGGGGGGGGGGGGGGGGGGGGGGGGGGGGGGGGGGGGGGGGGGGGGGGGGGGGGGGGGGGGGGGGGGGGGGGGGGGGGGGGGGGGGGGGGGGGGGGGGGGGGGGGGGGGGGGGGGGGGGGGGGGGGGGGGGGGGGGGGGGGGGGGGGGGGGGGGGGGGGGGGGGGGGGGGGGGGGGGGGGGGGGGGGGGGGGGGGGGGGGGGGGGGGGGGGGGGGGGGGGGGGGGGGGGGGGGGGGGGGGGGGGGGGGGGGGGGGGGGGGGGGGGGGGGGGGGGGGGGGGGGTGGGGGGGGGGGGGGGGGGGGGGGGGGGGGGGGGGGGGGGGGGGGGGGGGGGGGGGGGGGGGGGGGGGGGGGGGGGGGGGGGGGGGGGGGGGGTGGGGGGGGGGGGGGGGGGGGGGGGGGGGGGGGGGGGGGGGGGGGGGGGGGGGGGGGGGGGGGGGGGGGGGGGGGGGGGGGGGGGGGGGGGGGGGGGGGGGGGGGGGGGGGGGGGGGGGGGGGGGGGGGGGGGGGGGGGGGGGGGGGGGGGGGGGGGGGGGGGGGGGGGGGGGGGGGGGGGGGGGGGGGGGGGGGGGGGGGGGGGGGGGGGGGGGGGGGGGGGGGGGGGGGGGGGGGGGGGGGGGGGGGGGGGGGGGGGGGGGGGGGGGGGGGGGGGGGGGGGGGGGGGGGGGGGGGGGGGGGGGGGGGGGGGGGGGGGGGGGGGGGGGGGGGGGGGGGGGGGGGGGGGGGGGGGGGGGGGGGGGGGGGGGGGGGGGGGGGGGGGGGGGGGGGGGGGGGGGGGGGGGGGGGGGGGGGGGGGGTTGGGGGGGGGGGGGGGGGGGGGGGGGGGGGGGGGGGGGGGGGGGGGGGGGGGGGGGGGGGGGGGGGGGGGGGGGGGGGGGGGGGGGGGGGGGGGGGGGGGGGGGGGGGGGGGGGGGGGGGGGGGGGGGGGGGGGGGGGGGGGGGGGGGGGGGGGGGGGGGGGGGGGGGGGGGGGGGGGGGGGGGGGGGGGGGGGGGGGGGGGGGGGGGGGGGGGGGGGGGGGGGGGGGGGGGGGGGGGGGGGGGGGGGGGGGGGGGGGGGGGGGGGGGGGGGGGGGGGGGGGGGGGGGGGGGGGGGGGGGGGGGGGGGGGGGGGGGGGGGGGGGGGGGGGGGGGGGGGGGGGGGGGGGGGGGGGGGGGGGGGGGGGGGGGGGGGGGGGGGGGGGGGGGGGGGGGGGGGGGGGGGGGGGGGGGGGGGGGGGGGGGGGGGGGGGGGGGGGGGGGGGGGGGGGGGGGGGGGGGGGGGGGGGGGGGGGGGGGGGGGGGGGGGGGGGGGGGGGGGGGGGGGGGGGGGGGGGGGGGGGGGGGGGGGGGGGGGGGGGGGGGGGGGGGGGGGGGGGGGGGGGGGGGGGGGGGGGGGGGGGGGGGGGGGGGGGGGGGGGGGGGGGGGGGGGGGGGGGGGGGGGGGGGGGGGGGGGGGGGGGGGGGGGGGGGGGGGGGGGGGGGGGGGGGGGGGGGGGGGGGGGGGGGGGGGGGGGGGGGGGGGGGGGGGGGGGGGGGGGGGGGGGGGGGGGGGGGGGGGGGGGGGGGGGGGGGGGGGGGGGGGGGGGGGGGGGGGGGGGGGGGGGGGGGGGGGGGGGGGGGGGGGGGGGGGGGGGGGGGGGGGGGGGGGGGGGGGGGGGGGGGGGGGGGGGGGGGGGGGGGGGGGGGGGGGGGGGGGGGGGGGGGGGGGGGGGGGGGGGGGGGGGGGGGGGGGGGGGGGGGGGGGGGGGGGGGGGGGGGGGGGGGGGGGGGGGGGGGGGGGGGGGGGGGGGGGGGGGGGGGGGGGGGGGGGGGGGGGGGGGGGGGGGGGGGGGGGGGGGGGGGGGGGGGGGGGGGGGGGGGGGGGGGGGGGGGGGGGGGGGGGGGGGGGGGGGGGGGGGGGGGGGGGGGGGGGGGGGGGGGGGGGGGGGGGGGGGGGGGGGGGGGGGGGGGGGGGGGGGGGGGGGGGGGGGGGGGGGGGGGGGGGGGGGGGGGGGGGGGGGGGGGGGGGGGGGGGGGGGGGGGGGGGGGGGGGGGGGGGGGGGGGGGGGGGGGGGGGGGGGGGGGGGGGGGGGGGGGGGGGGGGGGGGGGGGGGGGGGGGGGGGGGGGGGGGGGGGGGGGGGGGGGGGGGGGGGGGGGGGGGGGGGGGGGGGGGGGGGGGGGGGGGGGGGGGGGGGGGGGGGGGGGGGGGGGGGGGGGGGGGGGGGGGGGGGGGGGGGGGGGGGGGGGGGGGGGGGGGGGGGGGGGGGGGGGGGGGGGGGGGGGGGGGGGGGGGGGGGGGGGGGGGGGGGGGGGGGGGGGGGGGGGGGGGGGGGGGGGGGGGGGGGGGGGGGGGGGGGGGGGGGGGGGGGGGGGGGGGGGGGGGGGGGGGGGGGGGGGGGGGGGGGGGGGGGGGGGGGGGGGGGGGGGGGGGGGGGGGGGGGGGGGGGGGGGGGGGGGGGGGGGGGGGGGGGGGGGGGGGGGGGGGGGGGGGGGGGGGGGGGGGGGGGGGGGGGGGGGGGGGGGGGGGGGGGGGGGGGGGGGGGGGGGGGGGGGGGGGGGGGGGGGGGGGGGGGGGGTGGGGTGGGGGGGGGGGGGGGGGGGGGGGGGGGGGGGGGGGGGGGGGGGGGGGGGGGGGGGGGGGGGGGGGGGGGGGGGGGGGGGGGGGGGGGGGGGGGGGGGGGGGGGGGGGGGGGGGGGGGGGGGGGGGGGGGGGGGGGGGGGGGGGGGGGGGGGGGGGGGGGGGGGGGGGGGGGGGGGGGGGGGGGGGGGGGGGGGGGGGGGGGGGGGGGGGGGGGGGGGGGGGGGGGGGGGGGGGGGGGGGGGGGGGGGGGGGGGGGGGGGGGGGGGGGGGGGGGGGGGGGGGGGGGGGGGGGGGGGGGGGGGGGGGGGGGGGGGGGGGGGGGGGGGGGGGGGGGGGGGGGGGGGGGGGGGGGGGGGGGGGGGGGGGGGGGGGGGGGGGGGGGGGGGGGGGGGGGGGGGGGGGGGGGGGGGGGGGGGGGGGGGGGGGGGGGGGGGGGGGGGGGGGGGGGGGGGGGGGGGGGGGGGGGGGGGGGGGGGGGGGGGGGGGGGGGGGGGGGGGGGGGGGGGGGGGGGGGGGGGGGGGGGGGGGGGGGGGGGGGGGGGGGGGGGGGGGGGGGGGGGGGGGGGGGGGGGGGGGGGGGGGGGGGGGGGGGGGGGGGGGGGGGGGGGGGGGGGGGGGGGGGGGGGGGGGGGGGGGGGGGGGGGGGGGGGGGGGGGGGGGGGGGGGGGGGGGGGGGGGGGGGGGGGGGGGGGGGGGGGGGGGGGGGGGGGGGGGGGGGGGGGGGGGGGGGGGGGGGGGGGGGGGGGGGGGGGGGGGGGGGGGGGGGGGGGGGGGGGGGGGGGGGGGGGGGGGGGGGGGGGGGGGGGGGGGGGGGGGGGGGGGGGGGGGGGGGGGGGGGGGGGGGGGGGGGGGGGGGGGGGGGGGGGGGGGGGGGGGGGGGGGGGGGGGGGGGGGGGGGGGGGGGGGGGGGGGGGGGGGGGGGGGGGGGGGGGGGGGGGGGGGGGGGGGGGGGGGGGGGGGGGGGGGGGGGGGGGGGGGGGGGGGGGGGGGGGGGGGGGGGGGGGGGGGGGGGGGGGGGGGGGGGGGGGGGGGGGGGGGGGGGGGGGGGGGGGGGGGGGGGGGGGGGGGGGGGGGGGGGGGGGGGGGGGGGGGGGGGGGGGGGGGGGGGGGGGGGGGGGGGGGGGGGGGGGGGGGGGGGGGGGGGGGGGGGGGGGGGGGGGGGGGGGGGGGGGGGGGGGGGGGGGGGGGGGGGGGGGGGGGGGGGGGGGGGGGGGGGGGGGGGGGGGGGGGGGGGGGGGGGGGGGGGGGGGGGGGGGGGGGGGGGGGGGGGGGGGGGGGGGGGGGGGGGGGGGGGGGGGGGGGGGGGGGGGGGGGGGGGGGGGGGGGGGGGGGGGGGGGGGGGGGGGGGGGGGGGGGGGGGGGGGGGGGGGGGGGGGGGGGGGGGGGGGGGGGGGGGGGGGGGGGGGGGGGGGGGGGGGGGGGGGGGGGGGGGGGGGGGGGGGGGGGGGGGGGGGGGGGGGGGGGGGGGGGGGGGGGGGGGGGGGGGGGGGGGGGGGGGGGGGGGGGGGGGGGGGGGGGGGGGGGGGGGGGGGGGGGGGGGGGGGGGGGGGGGGGGGGGGGGGGGGGGGGGGGGGGGGGGGGGGGGGGGGGGGGGGGGGGGGGGGGGGGGGGGGGGGGGGGGGGGGGGGGGGGGGGGGGGGGGGGGGGGGGGGGGGGGGGGGGGGGGGGGGGGGGGGGGGGGGGGGGGGGGGGGGGGGGGGGGGGGGGGGGGGGGGGGGGGGGGGGGGGGGGGGGGGGGGGGGGGGGGGGGGGGGGGGGGGGGGGGGGGGGGGGGGGGGGGGGGGGGGGGGGGGGGGGGGGGGGGGGGGGGGGGGGGGGGGGGGGGGGGGGGGGGGGGGGGGGGGGGGGGGGGGGGGGGGGGGGGGGGGGGGGGGGGGGGGGGGGGGGGGGGGGGGGGGGGGGGGGGGGGGGGGGGGGGGGGGGGGGGGGGGGGGGGGGGGGGGGGGGGGGGGGGGGGGGGGGGGGGGGGGGGGGGGGGGGGGGGGGGGGGGGGGGGGGGGGGGGGGGGGGGGGGGGGGGGGGGGGGGGGGGGGGGGGGGGGGGGGGGGGGGGGGGGGGGGGGGGGGGGGGGGGGGGGGGGGGGGGGGGGGGGGGGGGGGGGGGGGGGGGGGGGGGGGGGGGGGGGGGGGGGGGGGGGGGGGGGGGGGGGGGGGGGGGGGGGGGGGGGGGGGGGGGGGGGGGGGGGGGGGGGGGGGGGGGGGGGGGGGGGGGGGGGGGGGGGGGGGGGGGGGGGGGGGGGGGGGGGGGGGGGGGGGGGGGGGGGGGGGGGGGGGGGGGGGGGGGGGGGGGGGGGGGGGGGGGGGGGGGGGGGGGGGGGGGGGGGGGGGGGGGGGGGGGGGGGGGGGGGGGGGGGGGGGGGGGGGGGGGGGGGGGGGGGGGGGGGGGGGGGGGGGGGGGGGGGGGGGGGGGGGGGGGGGGGGGGGGGGGGGGGGGGGGGGGTGGGGGGGGGGGGGGGGGGGGGGGGGGGGGGGGGGGGGGGGGGGGGGGGGGGGGGGGGGGGGGGGGGGGGGGGGTGGGGGGGGGGGGGGGGGGGGGGGGGGGGGGGGGGGGGGGGGGGGGGGGGGGGGGGGGGGGGGGGGGGGGGGGGGGGGGGGGGGGGGGGGGGGGGGGGGGGGGGGGGGGGGGGGGGGGGGGGGGGGGGGGGGGGGGGGGGGGGGGGGGGGGGGGGGGGGGGGGGGGGGGGGGGGGGGGGGGGGGGGGGGGGGGGGGGGGGGGGGGGGGGGGGGGGGGGGGGGGGGGGGGGGGGGGGGGGGGGGGGGGGGGGGGGGGGGGGGGGGGGGGGGGGGGGGGGGGGGGGGGGGGGGGGGGGGGGGGGGGGGGGGGGGGGGGGGGGGGGGGGGGGGGGGGGGGGGGGGGGGGGGGGGGGGGGGGGGGGGGGGGGGGGGGGGGGGGGGGGGGGGGGGGGGGGGGGGGGGGGGGGGGGGGGGGGGGGGGGGGGGGGGGGGGGGGGGGGGGGGGGGGGGGGGGGGGGGGGGGGGGGGGGGGGGGGGGGGGGGGGGGGGGGGGGGGGGGGGGGGGGGGGGGGGGGGGGGGGGGGGGGGGGGGGGGGGGGGGGGGGGGGGGGGGGGGGGGGGGGGGGGGGGGGGGGGGGGGGGGGGGGGGGGGGGGGGGGGGGGGGGGGGGGGGGGGGGGGGGGGGGGGGGGGGGGGGGGGGGGGGGGGGGGGGGGGGGGGGGGGGGGGGGGGGGGGGGGGGGGGGGGGGGGGGGGGGGGGGGGGGGGGGGGGGGGGGGGGGGGGGGGGGGGGGGGGGGGGGGGGGGGGGGGGGGGGGGGGGGGGGGGGGGGGGGGGGGGGGGGGGGGGGGGGGGGGGGGGGGGGGGGGGGGGGGGGGGGGGGGGGGGGGGGGGGGGGGGGGGGGGGGGGGGGGGGGGGGGGGGGGGGGGGGGTTGGGGGGGGGGGGGGGGGGGGGGGGGGGGGGGGGGGGGGGGGGGGGGGGGGGGGGGGGGGGGGGGGGGGGGGGGGGGGGGGGGGGGGGGGGGGGGGGGGGGGGGGGGGGGGGGGGGGGGGGGGGGGGGGGGGGGGGGGGGGGGGGGGGGGGGGGGGGGGGGGGGGGGGGGGGGGGGGGGGGGGGGGGGGGGGGGGGGGGGGGGGGGGGGGGGGGGGGGGGGGGGGGGGGGGGGGGGGGGGGGGGGGGGGGGGGGGGGGGGGGGGGGGGGGGGGGGGGGGGGGGGGGGGGGGGGGGGGGGGGGGGGGGGGGGGGGGGGGGGGGGGGGGGGGGGGGGGGGGGGGGGGGGGGGGGGGGGGGGGGGGGGGGGGGGGGGGGGGGGGGGGGGGGGGGGGGGGGGGGGGGGGGGGGGGGGGGGGGGGGGGGGGGGGGGGGGGGGGGGGGGGGGGGGGGGGGGGGGGGGGGGGGGGGGGGGGGGGGGGGGGGGGGGGGGGGGGGGGGGGGGGGGGGGGGGGGGGGGGGGGGGGGGGGGGGGGGGGGGGGGGGGGGGGGGGGGGGGGGGGGGGGGGGGGGGGGGGGGGGGGGGGGGGGGGGGGGGGGGGGGGGGGGGGGGGGGGGGGGGGGGGGGGGGGGGGGGGGGGGGGGGGGGGGGGGGGGGGGGGGGGGGGGGGGGGGGGGGGGGGGGGGGGGGGGGGGGGGGGGGGGGGGGGGGGGGGGGGGGGGGGGGGGGGGGGGGGGGGGGGGGGGGGGGGGGGGGGGGGGGGGGGGGGGGGGGGGGGGGGGGGGGGGGGGGGGGGGGGGGGGGGGGGGGGGGGGGGGGGGGGGGGGGGGGGGGGGGGGGGGGGGGGGGGGGGGGGGGGGGGGGGGGGGGGGGGGGGGGGGGGGGGGGGGGGGGGGGGGGGGGGGGGGGGGGGGGGGGGGGGGGGGGGGGGGGGGGGGGGGGGGGGGGGGGGGGGGGGGGGGGGGGGGGGGGGGGGGGGGGGGGGGGGGGGGGGGGGGGGGGGGGGGGGGGGGGGGGGGGGGGGGGGGGGGGGGGGGGGGGGGGGGGGGGGGGGGGGGGGGGGGGGGGGGGGGGGGGGGGGGGGGGGGGGGGGGGGGGGGGGGGGGGGGGGGGGGGGGGGGGGGGGGGGGGGGGGGGGGGGGGGGGGGGGGGGGGGGGGGGGGGGGGGGGGGGGGGGGGGGGGGGGGGGGGGGGGGGGGGGGGGGGGGGGGGGGGGGGGGGGGGGGGGGGGGGGGGGGGGGGGGGGGGGGGGGGGGGGGGGGGGGGGGGGGGGGGGGGGGGGGGGGGGGGGGGGGGGGGGGGGGGGGGGGGGGGGGGGGGGGGGGGGGGGGGGGGGGGGGGGGGGGGGGGGGGGGGGGGGGGGGGGGGGGGGGGGGGGGGGGGGGGGGGGGGGGGGGGGGGGGGGGGGGGGGGGGGGGGGGGGGGGGGGGGGGGGGGGGGGGGGGGGGGGGGGGGGGGGGGGGGGGGGGGGGGGGGGGGGGGGGGGGGGGGGGGGGGGGGGGGGGGGGGGGGGGGGGGGGGGGGGGGGGGGGGGGGGGGGGGGGGGGGGGGGGGGGGGGGGGGGGGGGGGGGGGGGGGGGGGGGGGGGGGGGGGGGGGGGGGGGGGGGGGGGGGGGGGGGGGGGGGGGGGGGGGGGGGGGGGGGGGGGGGGGGGGGGGGGGGGGGGGGGGGGGGGGGGGGGGGGGGGGGGGGGGGGGGGGGGGGGGGGGGGGGGGGGGGGGGGGGGGGGGGGGGGGGGGGGGGGGGGGGGGGGGGGGGGGGGGGGGGGGGGGGGGGGGGGGGGGGGGGGGGGGGGGGGGGGGGGGGGGGGGGGGGGGGGGGGGGGGGGGGGGGGGGGGGGGGGGGGGGGGGGGGGGGGGGGGGGGGGGGGGGGGGGGGGGGGGGGGGGGGGGGGGGGGGGGGGGGGGGGGGGGGGGGGGGGGGGGGGGGGGGGGGGGGGGGGGGGGGGGGGGGGGGGGGGGGGGGGGGGGGGGGGGGGGGGGGGGGGGGGGGGGGGGGGGGGGGGGGGGGGGGGGGGGGGGGGGGGGGGGGGGGGGGGGGGGGGGGGGGGGGGGGGGGGGGGGGGGGGGGGGGGGGGGGGGGGGGGGGGGGGGGGGGGGGGGGGGGGGGGGGGGGGGGGGGGGGGGGGGGGGGGGGGGGGGGGGGGGGGGGGGGGGGGGGGGGGGGGGGGGGGGGGGGGGGGGGGGGGGGGGGGGGGGGGGGGGGGGGGGGGGGGGGGGGGGGGGGGGGGGGGGGGGGGGGGGGGGGGGGGGGGGGGGGGGGGGGGGGGGGGGGGGGGGGGGGGGGGGGGGGGGGGGGGGGGGGGGGGGGGGGGGGGGGGGGGGGGGGGGGGGGGGGGGGGGGGGGGGGGGGGGGGGGGGGGGGGGGGGGGGGGGGGGGGGGGGGGGGGGGGGGGGGGGGGGGGGGGGGGGGGGGGGGGGGGGGGGGGGGGGGGGGGGGGGGGGGGGGGGGGGGGGGGGGGGGGGGGGGGGGGGGGGGGGGGGGGGGGGGGGGGGGGGGGGGGGGGGGGGGGGGGGGGGGGGGGGGGGGGGGGGGGGGGGGGGGGGGGGGGGGGGGGGGGGGGGGGGGGGGGGGGGGGGGGGGGGGGGGGGGGGGGGGGGGGGGGGGGGGGGGGGGGGGGGGGGGGGGGGGGGGGGGGGGGGGGGGGGGGGGGGGGGGGGGGGGGGGGGGGGGGGGGGGGGGGGTGGGGGGGGGGGGGGGGGGGGGGGGGGGGGGGGGGGGGGGGGGGGGGGGGGGGGGGGGGGGGGGGGGGGGGGGGGGGGGGGGGGGGGGGGGGGGGGGGGGGGGGGGGGGGGGGGGGGGGGGGGGGGGGGGGGGGGGGGGGGGGGGGGGGGGGGGGGGGGGGGGGGGGGGGGGGGGGGGGGGGGGGGGGGGGGGGGGGGGGGGGGGGGGGGGGGGGGGGGGGGGGGGGGGGGGGGGGGGGGGGGGGGGGGGGGGGGGGGGGGGGGGGGGGGGGGGGGGGGGGGGGGGGGGGGGGGGGGGGGGGGGGGGGGGGGGGGGGGGGGGGGGGGGGGGGGGGGGGGGGGGGGGGGGGGGGGGGGGGGGGGGGGGGGGGGGGGGGGGGGGGGGGGGGGGGGGGGGGGGGGGGGGGGGGGGGGGGGGGGGGGGGGGGGGGGGGGGGGGGGGGGGGGGGGGGGGGGGGGGGGGGGGGGGGGGGGGGGGGGGGGGGGGGGGGGGGGGGGGGGGGGGGGGGGGGGGGGGGGGGGGGGGGGGGGGGGGGGGGGGGGGGGGGGGGGGGGGGGGGGGGGGGGGGGGGGGGGGGGGGGGGGGGGGGGGGGGGGGGGGGGGGGGGGGGGGGGGGGGGGGGGGGGGGGGGGGGGGGGGGGGGGGGGGGGGGGGGGGGGGGGGGGGGGGGGGGGGGGGGGGGGGGGGGGGGGGGGGGGGGGGGGGGGGGGGGGGGGGGGGGGGGGGGGGGGGGGGGGGGGGGGGGGGGGGGGGGGGGGGGGGGGGGGGGGGGGGGGGGGGGGGGGGGGGGGGGGGGGGGGGGGGGGGGGGGGGGGGGGGGGGGGGGGGGGGGGGGGGGGGGGGGGGGGGGGGGGGGGGGGGGGGGGGGGGGGGGGGGGGGGGGGGGGGGGGGGGGGGGGGGGGGGGGGGGGGGGGGGGGGGGGGGGGGGGGGGGGGGGGGGGGGGGGGGGGGGGGGGGGGGGGGGGGGGGGGGGGGGGGGGGGTGGGGGGGTGGGGGGGGGGGGGGGGGGGGGGGGGGGGGGGGGGGGGGGGGGGGGGGGGGGGGGGGGGGGGGGGGGGGGGGGGGGGGGGGGGGGGGGGGGGGGGGGGGGGGGGGGGGGGGGGGGGGGGGGGGGGGGGGGGGGGGGGGGGGGGGGGGGGGGGGGGGGGGGGGGGGGGGGGGGGGGGGGGGGGGGGGGGGGGGGGGGGGGGGGGGGGGGGGGGGGGGGGGGGGGGGGGGGGGGGGGGGGGGGGGGGGGGGGGGGGGGGGGGGGGGGGGGGGGGGGGGGGGGGGGGGGGGGGGGGGGGGGGGGGGGGGGGGGGGGGGGGGGGGGGGGGGGGGGGGGGGGGGGGGGGGGGGGGGGGGGGGGGGGGGGGGGGGGGGGGGGGGGGGGGGGGGGGGGGGGGGGGGGGGGGGGGGGGGGGGGGGGGGGGGGGGGGGGGGGGGGGGGGGGGGGGGGGGGGGGGGGGGGGGGGGGGGGGGGGGGGGGGGGGGGGGGGGGGGGGGGGGGGGGGGGGGGGGGGGGGGGGGGGGGGGGGTGGGGGGGGGGGGGGGGGGGGGGGGGGGGGGGGGGGGGGGGGGGGGGGGGGGGGGGGGGGGGGGGGGGGGGGGGGGGGGGGGGGGGGGGGGGGGGGGGGGGGGGGGGGGGGGGGGGGGGGGGGGGGGGGGGGGGGGGGGGGGGGGGGGGGGGGGGGGGGGGGGGGGGGGGGGGGGGGGGGGGGGGGGGGGGGGGGGGGGGGGGGGGGGGGGGGGGGGGGGGGGGGGGGGGGGGGGGGGGGGGGGGGGGGGGGGGGGGGGGGGGGGGGGGGGGGGGGGGGGGGGGGGGGGGGGGGGGGGGGGGGGGGGGGGGGGGGGGGGGGGGGGGGGGGGGGGGGGGGGGGGGGGGGGGGGGGGGGGGGGGGGGGGGGGGGGGGGGGGGGGGGGGGGGGGGGGGGGGGGGGGGGGGGGGGGGGGGGGGGGGGGGGGGGGGGGGGGGGGGGGGGGGGGGGGGGGGGGGGGGGGGGGGGGGGGGGGGGGGGGGGGGGGGGGGGGGGGGGGGGGGGGGGGGGGGGGGGGGGGGGGGGGGGGGGGGGGGGGGTGGGGGGGGGGGGGGGGGGGGGGGGGGGGGGGGGGGGGGGGGGGGGGGGGGGGGGGGGGGGGGGGGGGGGGGGGGGGGGGGGGGGGGGGGGGGGGGGGGGGGGGGGGGGGGGGGGGGGGGGGGGGGGGGGGGGGGGGGGGGGGGGGGGGGGGGGGGGGGGGGGGGGGGGGGGGGGGGGGGGGGGGGGGGGGGGGGGGGGGGGGGGGGGGGGGGGGGGGGGGGGGGGGGGGGGGGGGGGGGGGGGGGGGGGGGGGGGGGGGGGGGGGGGGGGGGGGGGGGGGGGGGGGGGGGGGGGGGGGGGGGGGGGGGGGGGGGGGGGGGGGGGGGGGGGGGGGGGGGGGGGGGGGGGGGGGGGGGGGGGGGGGGGGGGGGGGGGGGGGGGGGGGGGGGGGGGGGGGGGGGGGGGGGGGGGGGGGGGGGGGGGGGGGGGGGGGGGGGGGGGGGGGGGGGGGGGGGGGGGGGGGGGGGGGGGGGGGGTGGGGGGGGGGGGGGGGGGGGGGGGGGGGGGGGGGGGGGGGGGGGGGGGGGGGGGGGGGGGGGGGGGGGGGGGGGGGGGGGGGGGGGGGGGGGGGGGGGGGGGGGGGGGGGGGGGGGGGGGGGGGGG
>CM033343.1:13027355-13109781 GCA_019395295.1 Osmanthus fragrans
GGGGGGGGGGGGGGGGGGGGGGGGGGGGGGGGGGGGGGGGGGGGGGGGGGGGGGGGGGGGGGGGGGGGGGGGGGGGGGGGGGGGGGGGGGGGGGGGGGGGGGGGGGGGGGGGGGGGGGGGGGGGGGGGGGGGGGGGGGGGGGGGGGGGGGGGGGGGGGGGGGGGGGGGGGGGGGGGGGGGGGGGGGGGGGGGGGGGGGGGGGGGGGGGGGGGGGGGGGGGGGGGGGGGGGGGGGGGGGGGGGGGGGGGGGGGGGGGGGGGGGGGGGGGGGGGGGGGGGGGGGGGGGGGGGGGGGGGGGGGGGGGGGGGGGGGGGGGGGGGGGGGGGGGGGGGGGGGGGGGGGGGGGGGGGGGGGGGGGGGGGGGGGGGGGGGGGGGGGGGGGGGGGGGGGGGGGGGGGGGGGGGGGGGGGGGGGGGGGGGGGGGGGGGGGGGGGGGGGGGGGGGGGGGGGGGGGGGGGGGGGGGGGGGGGGGGGGGGGGGGGGGATGGGGGGGGGGGGGGGGGGGGGGGGGGGGGGGGGGGGGGGGGGGGGGGGGGGGGGGGGGGGGGGGGGGGGGGGGGGGGGGGGGGGGGGGGGGGGGGGGGGGGGGGGGGGGGGGGGGGGGGGGGGGGGGGGGGGGGGGGGGGGGGGGGGGGGGGGGGGGGGGGGGGGGGGGGGGGGGGGGGGGGGGGGGGGGGGGGGGGGGGGGGGGGGGGGGGGGGGGGGGGGGGGGGGGGGGGGGGGGGGGGGGGGGGGGGGGGGGGGGGGGGGGGGGGGGGGGGGGGGGGGGGGGGGGGGGGGGGGGGGGGGGGGGGGGGGGGGGGGGGGGGGGGGGGGGGGGGGGGGGGGGGGGGGGGGGGGGGGGGGGGGGGGGGGGGGGGGGGGGGGGGGGGGGGGGGGGGGGGGGGGGGGGGGGGGGGGGGGGGGGGGGGGGGGGGGGGGGGGGGGGGGGGGGGGGGGGGGGGGGGGGGGGGGGGGGGGGGGGGGGGGGGGGGGGGGGGGGGGGGGGGGGGGGGGGGGGGGGGGGGGGGGGGGGGGGGGGGGGGGGGGGGGGGGGGGGGGGGGGGGGGGGGGGGGGGGGGGGGGGGGGGGGGGGGGGGGGGGGGGGGGGGGGGGGGGGGGGGGGGGGGGGGGGGGGGGGGGGGGGGGGGGGGGGGGGGGGGGGGGGGGGGGGGGGGGGGGGGGGGGGGGGGGGGGGGGGGGGGGGGGGGGGGGGGGGGGGGGGGGGGGGGGGGGGGGGGGGGGGGGGGGGGGGGGGGGGGGGGGGGGGGGGGGGGGGGGGGGGGGGGGGGGGGGGGGGGGGGGGGGGGGGGGGGGGGGGGGGGGGGGGGGGGGGGGGGGGGGGGGGGGGGGGGGGGGGGGGGGGGGGGGGGGGGGGGGGGGGGGGGGGGGGGGGGGGGGGGGGGGGGGGGGGGGGGGGGGGGGGGGGGGGGGGGGGGGGGGGGGGGGGGGGGGGGGGGGGGGGGGGGGGGGGGGGGGGGGGGGGGGGGGGGGGGGGGGGGGGGGGGGGGGGGGGGGGGGGGGGGGGGGGGGGGGGGGGGGGGGGGGGGGGGGGGGGGGGGGGGGGGGGGGGGGGGGGGGGGGGGGGGGGGGGGGGGGGGGGGGGGGGGGGGGGGGGGGGGGGGGGGGGGGGGGGGGGGGGGGGGGGGGGGGGGGGGGGGGGGGGGGGGGGGGGGGGGGGGGGGGGGGGGGGGGGGGGGGGGGGGGGGGGGGGGGGGGGGGGGGGGGGGGGGGGGGGGGGGGGGGGGGGGGGGGGGGGGGGGGGGGGGGGGGGGGGGGGGGGGGGGGGGGGGGGGGGGGGGGGGGGGGGGGGGGGGGGGGGGGGGGGGGGGGGGGGGGGGGGGGGGGGGGGGGGGGGGGGGGGGGGGGGGGGGGGGGGGGGGGGGGGGGGGGGGGGGGGGGGGGGGGGGGGGGGGGGGGGGGGGGGGGGGGGGGGGGGGGGGGGGGGGGGGGGGGGGGGGGGGGGGGGGGGGGGGGGGGGGGGGGGGGGGGGGGGGGGGGGGGGGGGGGGGGGGGGGGGGGGGGGGGGGGGGGGGGGGGGGGGGGGGGGGGGGGGGGGGGGGGGGGGGGGGGGGGGGGGGGGGGGGGGGGGGGGGGGGGGGGGGGGGGGGGGGGGGGGGGGGGGGGGGGGGGGGGGGGGGGGGGGGGGGGGGGGGGGGGGGGGGGGGGGGGGGGGGGGGGGGGGGGGGGGGGGGGGGGGGGGGGGGGGGGGGGGGGGGGGGGGGGGGGGGGGGGGGGGGGGGGGGGGGGGGGGGGGGGGGGGGGGGGGGGGGGGGGGGGGGGGGGGGGGGGGGGGGGGGGGGGGGGGGGGGGGGGGGGGGGGGGGGGGGGGGGGGGGGGGGGGGGGGGGGGGGGGGGGGGGGGGGGGGGGGGGGGGGGGGGGGGGGGGGGGGGGGGGGGGGGGGGGGGGGGGGGGGGGGGGGGGGGGGGGGGGGGGGGGGGGGGGGGGGGGGGGGGGGGGGGGGGGGGGGGGGGGGGGGGGGGGGGGGGGGGGGGGGGGGGGGGGGGGGGGGGGGGGGGGGGGGGGGGGGGGGGGGGGGGGGGGGGGGGGGGGGGGGGGGGGGGGGGGGGGGGGGGGGGGGGGGGGGGGGGGGGGGGGGGGGGGGGGGGGGGGGGGGGGGGGGGGGGGGGGGGGGGGGGGGGGGGGGGGGGGGGGGGGGGGGGGGGGGGGGGGGGGGGGGGGGGGGGGGGGGGGGGGGGGGGGGGGGGGGGGGGGGGGGGGGGGGGGGGGGGGGGGGGGGGGGGGGGGGGGGGGGGGGGGGGGGGGGGGGGGGGGGGGGGGGGGGGGGGGGGGGGGGGGGGGGGGGGGGGGGGGGGGGGGGGGGGGGGGGGGGGGGGGGGGGGGGGGGGGGGGGGGGGGGGGGGGGGGGGGGGGGGGGGGGGGGGGGGGGGGGGGGGGGGGGGGGGGGGGGGGGGGGGGGGGGGGGGGGGGGGGGGGGGGGGGGGGGGGGGGGGGGGGGGGGGGGGGGGGGGGGGGGGGGGGGGGGGGGGGGGGGGGGGGGGGGGGGGGGGGGGGGGGGGGGGGGGGGGGGGGGGGGGGGGGGGGGGGGGGGGGGGGGGGGGGGGGGGGGGGGGGGGGGGGGGGGGGGGGGGGGGGGGGGGGGGGGGGGGGGGGGGGGGGGGGGGGGGGGGGGGGGGGGGGGGGGGGGGGGGGGGGGGGGGGGGGGGGGGGGGGGGGGGGGGGGGGGGGGGGGGGGGGGGGGGGGGGGGGGGGGGGGGGGGGGGGGGGGGGGGGGGGGGGGGGGGGGGGGGGGGGGGGGGGGGGGGGGGGGGGGGGGGGGGGGGGGGGGGGGGGGGGGGGGGGGGGGGGGGGGGGGGGGGGGGGGGGGGGGGGGGGGGGGGGGGGGGGGGGGGGGGAGGGGGGGGGGGGGGGGGGGGGGGGGGGGGGGGGGGGGGGGGGGGGGGGGGGGGGGGGGGGGGGGGGGGGGGGGGGGGGGGGGGGGGGGGGGGGGGGGGGGGGGGGGGGGGGGGGGGGGGGGGGGGGGGGGGGGGGGGGGGGGGGGGGGGGGGGGGGGGGGGGGGGGGGGGGGGGGGGGGGGGGGGGGGGGGGGGGGGGGGGGGGGGGGGGGGGGGGGGGGGGGGGGGGGGGGGGGGGGGGGGGGGGGGGGGGGGGGGGGGGGGGGGGGGGGGGGGGGGGGGGGGGGGGGGGGGGGGGGGGGGGGGGGGGGGGGGGGGGGGGGGGGGGGGGGGGGGGGGGGGGGGGGGGGGGGGGGGGGGGGGGGGGGGGGGGGGGGGGGGGGGGGGGGGGGGGGGGGGGGGGGGGGGGGGGGGGGGGGGGGGGGGGGGGGGGGGGGGGGGGGGGGGGGGGGGGGGGGGGGGGGGGGGGGGGGGGGGGGGGGGGGGGGGGGGGGGGGGGGGGGGGGGGGGGGGGGGGGGGGGGGGGGGGGGGGGGGGGGGGGGGGGGGGGGGGGGGGGGGGGGGGGGGGGGGGGGGGGGGGGGGGGGGGGGGGGGGGGGGGGGGGGGGGGGGGGGGGGGGGGGGGGGGGGGGGGGGGGGGGGGGGGGGGGGGGGGGGGGGGGGGGGGGGGGGGGGGGGGGGGGGGGGGGGGGGGGGGGGGGGGGGGGGGGGGGGGGGGGGGGGGGGGGGGGGGGGGGGGGGGGGGGGGGGGGGGGGGGGGGGGGGGGGGGGGGGGGGGGGGGGGGGGGGGGGGGGGGGGGGGGGGGGGGGGGGGGGGGGGGGGGGGGGGGGGGGGGGGGGGGGGGGGGGGGGGGGGGGGGGGGGGGGGGGGGGGGGGGGGGGGGGGGGGGGGGGGGGGGGGGGGGGGGGGGGGGGGGGGGGGGGGGGGGGGGGGGGGGGGGGGGGGGGGGGGGGGGGGGGGGGGGGGGGGGGGGGGGGGGGGGGGGGGGGGGGGGGGGGGGGGGGGGGGGGGGGGGGGGGGGGGGGGGGGGGGGGGGGGGGGGGGGGGGGGGGGGGGGGGGGGGGGGGGGGGGGGGGGGGGGGGGGGGGGGGGGGGGGGGGGGGGGGGGGGGGGGGGGGGGGGGGGGGGGGGGGGGGGGGGGGGGGGGGGGGGGGGGGGGGGGGGGGGGGGGGGGGGGGGGGGGGGGGGGGGGGGGGGGGGGGGGGGGGGGGGGGGGGGGGGGGGGGGGGGGGGGGGGGGGGGGGGGGGGGGGGGGGGGGGGGGGGGGGGGGGGGGGGGGGGGGGGGGGGGGGGGGGGGGGGGGGGGGGGGGGGGGGGGGGGGGGGGGGGGGGGGGGGGGGGGGGGGGGGGGGGGGGGGGGGGGGGGGGGGGGGGGGGGGGGGGGGGGGGGGGGGGGGGGGGGGGGGGGGGGGGGGGGGGGGGGGGGGGGGGGGGGGGGGGGGGGGGGGGGGGGGGGGGGGGGGGGGGGGGGGGGGGGGGGGGGGGGGGGGGGGGGGGGGGGGGGGGGGGGGGGGGGGGGGGGGGGGGGGGGGGGGGGGGGGGGGGGGGGGGGGGGGGGGGGGGGGGGGGGGGGGGGGGGGGGGGGGGGGGGGGGGGGGGGGGGGGGGGGGGGGGGGGGGGGGGGGGGGGGGGGGGGGGGGGGGGGGGGGGGGGGGGGGGGGGGGGGGGGGGGGGGGGGGGGGGGGGGGGGGGGGGGGGGGGGGGGGGGGGGGGGGGGGGGGGGGGGGGGGGGGGGGGGGGGGGGGGGGGGGGGGGGGGGGGGGGGGGGGGGGGGGGGGGGGGGGGGGGGGGGGGGGGGGGGGGGGGGGGGGGGGGGGGGGGGGGGGGGGGGGGGGGGGGGGGGGGGGGGGGGGGGGGGGGGGGGGGGGGGGGGGGGGGGGGGGGGGGGGGGGGGGGGGGGGGGGGGGGGGGGGGGGGGGGGGGGGGGGGGGGGGGGGGGGGGGGGGGGGGGGGGGGGGGGGGGGGGGGGGGGGGGGGGGGGGGGGGGGGGGGGGGGGGGGGGGGGGGGGGGGGGGGGGGGGGGGGGGGGGGGGGGGGGGGGGGGGGGGGGGGGGGGGGGGGGGGGGGGGGGGGGGGGGGGGGGGGGGGGGGGGGGGGGGGGGGGGGGGGGGGGGGGGGGGGGGGGGGGGGGGGGGGGGGGGGGGGGGGGGGGGGGGGGGGGGGGGGGGGGGGGGGGGGGGGGGGGGGGGGGGGGGGGGGGGGGGGGGGGGGGGGGGGGGGGGGGGGGGGGGGGGGGGGGGGGGGGGGGGGGGGGGGGGGGGGGGGGGGGGGGGGGGGGGGGGGGGGGGGGGGGGGGGGGGGGGGGGGGGGGGGGGGGGGGGGGGGGGGGGGGGGGGGGGGGGGGGGGGGGGGGGGGGGGGGGGGGGGGGGGGGGGGGGGGGGGGGGGGGGGGGGGGGGGGGGGGGGGGGGGGGGGGGGGGGGGGGGGGGGGGGGGGGGGGGGGGGGGGGGGGGGGGGGGGGGGGGGGGGGGGGGGGGGGGGGGGGGGGGGGGGGGGGGGGGGGGGGGGGGGGGGGGGGGGGGGGGGGGGGGGGGGGGGGGGGGGGGGGGGGGGGGGGGGGGGGGGGGGGGGGGGGGGGGGGGGGGGGGGGGGGGGGGGGGGGGGGGGGGGGGGGGGGGGGGGGGGGGGGGGGGGGGGGGGGGGGGGGGGGGGGGGGGGGGGGGGGGGGGGGGGGGGGGGGGGGGGGGGGGGGGGGGGGGGGGGGGGGGGGGGGGGGGGGGGGGGGGGGGGGGGGGGGGGGGGGGGGGGGGGGGGGGGGGGGGGGGGGGGGGGGGGGGGGGGGGGGGGGGGGGGGGGGGGGGGGGGGGGGGGGGGGGGGGGGGGGGGGGGGGGGGGGGGGGGGGGGGGGGGGGGGGGGGGGGGGGGGGGGGGGGGGGGGGGGGGGGGGGGGGGGGGGGGGGGGGGGGGGGGGGGGGGGGGGGGGGGGGGGGGGGGGGGGGGGGGGGGGGGGGGGGGGGGGGGGGGGGGGGGGGGGGGGGGGGGGGGGGGGGGGGGGGGGGGGGGGGGGGGGGGGGGGGGGGGGGGGGGGGGGGGGGGGGGGGGGGGGGGGGGGGGGGGGGGGGGGGGGGGGGGGGGGGGGGGGGGGGGGGGGGGGGGGGGGGGGGGGGGGGGGGGGGGGGGGGGGGGGGGGGGGGGGGGGGGGGGGGGGGGGGGGGGGGGGGGGGGGGGGGGGGGGGGGGGGGGGGGGGGGGGGGGGGGGGGGGGGGGGGGGGGGGGGGGGGGGGGGGGGGGGGGGGGGGGGGGGGGGGGGGGGGGGGGGGGGGGGGGGGGGGGGGGTTTTGGGGGGGGGGGGGGGGGGGGGGGGGGGGGGGGGGGGGGGGGGGGGGGGGGGGGGGGGGGGGGGGGGGGGGGGGGGGGGGGGGGGGGGGGGGGGGGGGGGGGGGGGGGGGGGGGGGGGGGGGGGGGGGGGGGGGGGGGGGGGGGGGGGGGGGGGGGGGGGGGGGGGGGGGGGGGGGGGGGGGGGGGGGGGGGGGGGGGGGGGGGGGGGGGGGGGGGGGGGGGGGGGGGGGGGGGGGGGGGGGGGGGGGGGGGGGGGGGGGGGGGGGGGGGGGGGGGGGGGGGGGGGGGGGGGGGGGGGGGGGGGGGGGGGGGGGGGGGGGGGGGGGGGGGGGGGGGGGGGGGGGGGGGGGGGGGGGGGGGGGGGGGGGGGGGGGGGGGGGGGGGGGGGGGGGGGGGGGGGGGGGGGGGGGGGGGGGGGGGGGGGGGGGGGGGGGGGGGGGGGGGGGGGGGGGGGGGGGGGGGGGGGGGGGGGGGGGGGGGGGGGGGGGGGGGGGGGGGGGGGGGGGGGGGGGGGGGGGGGGGGGGGGGGGGGGGGGGGGGGGGGGGGGGGGGGGGGGGGGGGGGGGGGGGGGGGGGGGGGGGGGGGGGGGGGGGGGGGGGGGGGGGGGGGGGGGGGGGGGGGGGGGGGGGGGGGGGGGGGGGGGGGGGGGGGGGGGGGGGGGGGGGGGGGGGGGGGGGGGGGGGGGGGGGGGGGGGGGGGGGGGGGGGGGGGGGGGGGGGGGGGGGGGGGGGGGGGGGGGGGGGGGGGGGGGGGGGGGGGGGGGGGGGGGGGGGGGGGGGGGGGGGGGGGGGGGGGGGGGGGGGGGGGGGGGGGGGGGGGGGGGGGGGGGGGGGGGGGGGGGGGGGGGGGGGGGGGGGGGGGGGGGGGGGGGGGGGGGGGGGGGGGGGGGGGGGGGGGGGGGGGGGGGGGGGGGGGGGGGGGGGGGGGGGGGGGGGGGGGGGGGGGGGGGGGGGGGGGGGGGGGGGGGGGGGGGGGGGGGGGGGGGGGGGGGGGGGGGGGGGGGGGGGGGGGGGGGGGGGGGGGGGGGGGGGGGGGGGGGGGGGGGGGGGGGGGGGGGGGGGGGGGGGGGGGGGGGGGGGGGGGGGGGGGGGGGGGGGGGGGGGGGGGGGGGGGGGGGGGGGGGGGGGGGGGGGGGGGGGGGGGGGGGGGGGGGGGGGGGGGGGGGGGGGGGGGGGGGGGGGGGGGGGGGGGGGGGGGGGGGGGGGGGGGGGGGGGGGGGGGGGGGGGGGGGGGGGGGGGGGGGGGGGGGGGGGGGGGGGGGGGGGGGGGGGGGGGGGGGGGGGGGGGGGGGGGGGGGGGGGGGGGGGGGGGGGGGGGGGGGGGGGGGGGGGGGGGGGGGGGGGGGGGGGGGGGGGGGGGGGGGGGGGGGGGGGGGGGGGGGGGGGGGGGGGGGGGGGGGGGGGGGGGGGGGGGGGGGGGGGGGGGGGGGGGGGGGGGGGGGGGGGGGGGGGGGGGGGGGGGGGGGGGGGGGGGGGGGGGGGGGGGGGGGGGGGGGGGGGGGGGGGGGGGGGGGGGGGGGGGGGGGGGGGGGGGGGGGGGGGGGGGGGGGGGGGGGGGGGGGGGGGGGGGGGGGGGGGGGGGGGGGGGGGGGGGGGGGGGGGGGGGGGGGGGGGGGGGGGGGGGGGGGGGGGGGGGGGGGGGGGGGGGGGGGGGGGGGGGGGGGGGGGGGGGGGGGGGGGGGGGGGGGGGGGGGGGGGGGGGGGGGGGGGGGGGGGGGGGGGGGGGGGGGGGGGGGGGGGGGGGGGGGGGGGGGGGGGGGGGGGGGGGGGGGGGGGGGGGGGGGGGGGGGGGGGGGGGGGGGGGGGGGGGGGGGGGGGGGGGGGGGGGGGGGGGGGGGGGGGGGGGGGGGGGGGGGGGGGGGGGGGGGGGGGGGGGGGGGGGGGGGGGGGGGGGGGGGGGGGGGGGGGGGGGGGGGGGGGGGGGGGGGGGGGGGGGGGGGGGGGGGGGGGGGGGGGGGGGGGGGGGGGGGGGGGGGGGGGGGGGGGGGGGGGGGGGGGGGGGGGGGGGGGGGGGGGGGGGGGGGGGGGGGGGGGGGGGGGGGGGGGGGGGGGGGGGGGGGGGGGGGGGGGGGGGGGGGGGGGGGGGGGGGGGGGGGGGGGGGGGGGGGGGGGGGGGGGGGGGGGGGGGGGGGGGGGGGGGGGGGGGGGGGGGGGGGGGGGGGGGGGGGGGGGGGGGGGGGGGGGGGGGGGGGGGGGGGGGGGGGGGGGGGGGGGGGGGGGGGGGGGGGGGGGGGGGGGGGGGGGGGGGGGGGGGGGGGGGGGGGGGGGGGGGGGGGGGGGGGGGGGGGGGGGGGGGGGGGGGGGGGGGGGGGGGGGGGGGGGGGGGGGGGGGGGGGGGGGGGGGGGGGGGGGGGGGGGGGGGGGGGGGGGGGGGGGGGGGGGGGGGGGGGGGGGGGGGGGGGGGGGGGGGGGGGGGGGGGGGGGGGGGGGGGGGGGGGGGGGGGGGGGGGGGGGGGGGGGGGGGGGGGGGGGGGGGGGGGGGGGGGGGGGGGGGGGGGGGGGGGGGGGGGGGGGGGGGGGGGGGGGGGGGGGGGGGGGGGGGGGGGGGGGGGGGGGGGGGGGGGGGGGGGGGGGGGGGGGGGGGGGGGGGGGGGGGGGGGGGGGGGGGGGGGGGGGGGGGGGGGGGGGGGGGGGGGGGGGGGGGGGGGGGGGGGGGGGGGGGGGGGGGGGGGGGGGGGGGGGGGGGGGGGGGGGGGGGGGGGGGGGGGGGGGGGGGGGGGGGGGGGGGGGGGGGGGGGGGGGGGGGGGGGGGGGGGGGGGGGGGGGGGGGGGGGGGGGGGGGGGGGGGGGGGGGGGGGGGGGGGGGGGGGGGGGGGGGGGGGGGGGGGGGGGGGGGGGGGGGGGGGGGGGGGGGGGGGGGGGGGGGGGGGGGGGGGGGGGGGGGGGGGGGGGGGGGGGGGGGGGGGGGGGGGGGGGGGGGGGGGGGGGGGGGGGGGGGGGGGGGGGGGGGGGGGGGGGGGGGGGGGGGGGGGGGGGGGGGGGGGGGGGGGGGGGGGGGGGGGGGGGGGGGGGGGGGGGGGGGGGGGGGGGGGGGGGGGGGGGGGGGGGGGGGGGGGGGGGGGGGGGGGGGGGGGGGGGGGGGGGGGGGGGGGGGGGGGGGGGGGGGGGGGGGGGGGGGGGGGGGGGGGGGGGGGGGGGGGGGGGGGGGGGGGGGGGGGGGGGGGGGGGGGGGGGGGGGGGGGGGGGGGGGGGGGGGGGGGGGGGGGGGGGGGGGGGGGGGGGGGGGGGGGGGGGGGGGGGGGGGGGGGGGGGGGGGGGGGGGGGGGGGGGGGGGGGGGGGGGGGGGGGGGGGGGGGGGGGGGGGGGGGGGGGGGGGGGGGGGGGGGGGGGGGGGGGGGGGGGGGGGGGGGGGGGGGGGGGGGGGGGGGGGGGGGGGGGGGGGGGGGGGGGGGGGGGGGGGGGGGGGGGGGGGGGGGGGGGGGGGGGGGGGGGGGGGGGGGGGGGGGGGGGGGGGGGGGGGGGGGGGGGGGGGGGGGGGGGGGGGGGGGGGGGGGGGGGGGGGGGGGGGGGGGGGGGGGGGGGGGGGGGGGGGGGGGGGGGGGGGGGGGGGGGGGGGGGGGGGGGGGGGGGGGGGGGGGGGGGGGGGGGGGGGGGGGGGGGGGGGGGGGGGGGGGGGGGGGGGGGGGGGGGGGGGGGGGGGGGGGGGGGGGGGGGGGGGGGGGGGGGGGGGGGGGGGGGGGGGGGGGGGGGGGGGGGGGGGGGGGGGGGGGGGGGGGGGGGGGGGGGGGGGGGGGGGGGGGGGGGGGGGGGGGGGGGGGGGGGGGGGGGGGGGGGGGGGGGGGGGGGGGGGGGGGGGGGGGGGGGGGGGGGGGGGGGGGGGGGGGGGGGGGGGGGGGGGGGGGGGGGGGGGGGGGGGGGGGGGGGGGGGGGGGGGGGGGGGGGGGGGGGGGGGGGGGGGGGGGGGGGGGGGGGGGGGGGGGGGGGGGGGGGGGGGGGGGGGGGGGGGGGGGGGGGGGGGGGGGGGGGGGGGGGGGGGGGGGGGGGGGGGGGGGGGGGGGGGGGGGGGGGGGGGGGGGGGGGGGGGGGGGGGGGGGGGGGGGGGGGGGGGGGGGGGGGGGGGGGGGGGGGGGGGGGGGGGGGGGGGGGGGGGGGGGGGGGGGGGGGGGGGGGGGGGGGGGGGGGGGGGGGGGGGGGGGGGGGGGGGGGGGGGGGGGGGGGGGGGGGGGGGGGGGGGGGGGGGGGGGGGGGGGGGGGGGGGGGGGGGGGGGGGGGGGGGGGGGGGGGGGGGGGGGGGGGGGGGGGGGGGGGGGGGGGGGGGGGGGGGGGGGGGGGGGGGGGGGGGGGGGGGGGGGGGGGGGGGGGGGGGGGGGGGGGGGGGGGGGGGGGGGGGGGGGGGGGGGGGGGGGGGGGGGGGGGGGGGGGGGGGGGGGGGGGGGGGGGGGGGGGGGGGGGGGGGGGGGGGGGGGGGGGGGGGGGGGGGGGGGGGGGGGGGGGGGGGGGGGGGGGGGGGGGGGGGGGGGGGGGGGGGGGGGGGGGGGGGGGGGGGGGGGGGGGGGGGGGGGGGGGGGGGGGGGGGGGGGGGGGGGGGGGGGGGGGGGGGGGGGGGGGGGGGGGGGGGGGGGGGGGGGGGGGGGGGGGGGGGGGGGGGGGGGGGGGGGGGGGGGGGGGGGGGGGGGGGGGGGGGGGGGGGGGGGGGGGGGGGGGGGGGGGGGGGGGGGGGGGGGGGGGGGGGGGGGGGGGGGGGGGGGGGGGGGGGGGGGGGGGGGGGGGGGGGGGGGGGGGGGGGGGGGGGGGGGGGGGGGGGGGGGGGGGGGGGGGGGGGGGGGGGGGGGGGGGGGGGGGGGGGGGGGGGGGGGGGGGGGGGGGGGGGGGGGGGGGGGGGGGGGGGGGGGGGGGGGGGGGGGGGGGGGGGGGGGGGGGGGGGGGGGGGGGGGGGGGGGGGGGGGGGGGGGGGGGGGGGGGGGGGGGGGGGGGGGGGGGGGGGGGGGGGGGGGGGGGGGGGGGGGGGGGGGGGGGGGGGGGGGGGGGGGGGGGGGGGGGGGGGGGGGGGGGGGGGGGGGGGGGGGGGGGGGGGGGGGGGGGGGGGGGGGGGGGGGGGGGGGGGGGGGGGGGGGGGGGGGGGGGGGGGGGGGGGGGGGGGGGGGGGGGGGGGGGGGGGGGGGGGGGGGGGGGGGGGGGGGGGGGGGGGGGGGGGGGGGGGGGGGGGGGGGGGGGGGGGGGGGGGGGGGGGGGGGGGGGGGGGGGGGGGGGGGGGGGGGGGGGGGGGGGGGGGGGGGGGCAAGGGGGGGGGGGGGGGGGGGGGGGGGGGGGGGGGGGGGGGGGGGGGGGGGGGGGGGGGGGGGGGGGGGGGGGGGGGGGGGGGGGGGGGGGGGGGGGGGGGGGGGGGGGGGGGGGGGGGGGGGGGGGGGGGGGGGGGGGGGGGGGGGGGGGGGGGGGGGGGGGGGGGGGGGGGGGGGGGGGGGGGGGGGGGGGGGGGGGGGGGGGGGGGGGGGGGGGGGGGGGGGGGGGGGGGGGGGGGGGGGGGGGGGGGGGGGGGGGGGGGGGGGGGGGGGGGGGGGGGGACACCTCGAGCTATCGTAAGTGACTCGTGTTTAAAATAGATTGTGAAACTGAAGTGCCCACGCTACACGTGGTTTAAGAATGTAAACAAATTTAAGGGGCCATCGTCGGGTGGAGTCGAGTGTGAAAAATCGAGATCTTGAAGAAATTTGACCAAAAACAAACTTTCTATCGTTGTGAATTCATTTCCCCATGTTTTTCATTGCACTTGCATTCAATTCAATGCATTTCACAAAGTTAGGCAAGAAAAAATAAGTTTCGAGTGTCGTATGGGTCGAGAATCGAAAAACAGGAGAAAGGGCCATTCTGGTCGCATGGACTTACCAACCGTGCGATCGCACGAACATGACCAGAGCCCAAAAGGGCTCCATTCGTTTAGTTCCATGCGGTCGTAAGGGTGGGGAATTTTTTTTATTAGAAATGGTAAAGACAATGGGGTCACTTATAAACACACCTCATGACAGATCTCGACATTAACCACGACTCCACACTCGCACAGCTTTGCACCAAGTCTCTCCTCCAATCACCAAGCTTGCCTTGCATCTTTACAACTCACTCCAACCAGGACACCACATCATTACACCATTATTGACGTAGGGAAAAGATTATAGGAAATATGAACGACGACACAAATATGAGAAAAACTCACGAAAACCTCAAAAACTGCTGCCTCAAAGGGCTTACAATGCTTTAAATAGTAAAGCCCTAGTAAAATTCGGGAAAATAAATAATAAAATGAAAAAATGATTATTTTTCCAGAAATGGGAAAAGTCGGACTTCAACTAAAATTGAAACTCCTAAGGAATAGGATCGTCTCTCCAACAAACGGAATTCGAATCCGAATTTTATTGAATGAGATATTGAGAAAAGAAAAGTTGTCTGTAAATAGTAAAAACTCTTAATCGAGGGCCTGAACGACGACTATTTTCCCAAAATTCGACGTTCGTCACAGCGAATCATATGAGACAGAGTGGTTGAAGGCACTTTTCGGCTACATCGTCCAACCGATGCATATGAAGCTTGCATTGCACATTCTCAAGCCACGCTAATTCACCTGAGATTGAGGCATGTGCAAGGCTTCTGGACTCTAATCCCAACATACATGCGCAAACATTACTTCGAGGAACTGGGATTTGGAACTACAAAGGCAAGAACATCTATTCAGGCAGCCTCCTAAGTTAGAACTCAAGCAGCTGCCATCTCACCTCCCGATATGCTTATTTGGGGGAGCCTTCTACCCTTCCAGTTATTATTTCAAATTCTATCAGCGATGTAGAGGAGGAGGGGCATTACTTCAGGTGCACAGGGACAATAAGACAGCCGTGGGATGGTCTATTACAGATACAAAGGGGTTCAGCTCGTCGTATTGCAAGCATAAAATACTTATGGAGAAAAACTTTAGACCGAGTGTTGAATGGTCAGCGGCGATTGAATCCGTACATGAAGGAAGTGGTTAGGGCTGAAGTGTTGAAGTTACTTGATGCCCTGCATCAGACTGCGCATGGATCAGTCCAGTAGAGGTTGTGCCAAAAAAGGAGGTATCACGGTAACTGTATGGAGAGTTTTGCATTGATGCCACTCGGAAGGATCACTTTCCACTTCATTCATTGATCATATGTTGGAGAAATTAAGTAGGGCACTCTCATTACTGTTTTGTGGATGGATATTCGGGGGTACAATCAGATTCCAGTGGCACCTGACGATCAAGAGAACGGTACCACTTTCAAACATGTTCATATGGTACTTTTGCAGCACTACCGTAGGATGCCTTTTGATTTGTGTAACGCCCCTGCCACTTTTCGGCGTTGCATGATGGCAAAACTTCCCTGACATGGCTGAGAAGTTCATCGAGGTGTTCATGGACGACTTTTTCATTACTTGAATCTTCGTTCTCGATGAATGCTTGGAGCATTGTAGCTTAGTTTTACAGCGGTGCACAGAGACAAACTTGGTATTGAACTGGGAAAAATGTCAATTCATGTTACCGGAGGGCATTGTGTTGGGACACAGAATTTCAGCAAAGGGGATCGAGGTGGACAGAGAAAAGATTCAGGTAATTGAGAAACTACCCCCACCAACATCAGTAAACGGTGTTCGCAGTTTCCTTGAGAATGTCGGGGTTTTACAAAAGATTCTTAAAAGGATTTCTCAAAGATCACCAAACCGCTATGCAGCCTGTTGTCGAAAGACACTGCGTTCGAGTTTACAGATGAATGCCTAACAGCCTTCAACACTTTGAAAGAGAAACTGATTTCAACACCTATGATCGTGCCACCAGAATGGAGCTCACCGTTTGAGTTAATGTGTGACGCCCGTGATCTTGCAGTTGGGGGCTGTATTGGGACAACGTCGGAACAAGGTATTTTATGTGATCTATTATGCCAGCAAGGCCTTGAATGGCACTCAGCTTAATTATGGCACTCAGTTGGTGTACGCCTTCGACAAATTTCGATCATATCTCGTGGGATCGAAAGTTATAGTTTACACAGATCACATTGCCATCAAGTATCTGATGACGAAGGAGGACGCCAAGCTAAGACTCATTTGTTGGGTACTACTGCTGCAAGAATTTGATTCGGAGATCAGGGATAGAAAAAGGGAAGTGAAAATGTGGTAGCCGACCGCTTATCCTGACCCAGCGAGCAGACAGAATCAGTGGAAATTAATGAGGTCTTTCCCGATGAGCAGAATTTTAGTGTGGAAGAAACACCTTGGTATGATGACATAGTTAACTATCTAGCCAGGTCCGTCATTCCACCGGATTATTTCATGTCATCGAATAATTTTTTTTTGAATTGAAGTTACTTTTGGGAGGATCCCGTTCTCTACAGGCAAGGACGGATCAAATTATTATACGGTGTGTTCTTGAAGAGGAGGTACGTAGAATATTGGAGCAATGTCACTCTTTAGCGTCTGCGGGGCATTTTGGGGTTTAGAAGACAACAACTAAGGTCTTACAATCAGGATTCTATTGGCCTTCATTGTTTCAGGACGCCTTTGTGTTTGTGAAAAGCTGTGATAGTTGCCAACAAACTGGAAACATATCAAGGAGGAATGAAATGCCTCTAAACAGCATTTTTGAGGTCAAATTATTTGATGTGAAGGGGGGTGGGGGAGGGGGTTGACTTCATGGGACCATTCCTGCCTTCATTCTCCAATAAGTACATTTTGGTTGCAGTGGATAATGTGTCCAAGTGGGTGGAAGCAGTGGCATTGCCTACGATGCTAAGGTGGTGATTCGATTCTTGAAAAAGTATATTTTCTCACGATTTGGCACACCTCGAGCTATCGTAAGTGACTTCGTGTTTAAAATAGATTTTGAAACTGAGTGCCCACGCTACACGAGGTTTAAAATGTAAACAAATTTAAGGGGCCATCGTCGGGTGGAGTCGAGTGTGAAAAATCGAGATCTTGAAGAAATTTGACCAAAAACAACTTTCTATCGTTGTGAATTCATTTCCCATGTTTTTCATGCCACTTGCATTCAATTCATGCATTTCACAAGTTAGGCAAGAAAAATAAGTTTCGTGTGTCGTATGGGTCGAGAATCGAAAAAACAGGAGAAAGGGCCATTCTGGTCGCATGGACTTACCAACCGTGCGATCGCACGAACATGACCAGAGCCCAAAAGGGCTCCATTCGTTTACTCCATGCGGTCGTAAGGAGGGAATTTTTTTTATTAGAAATGGTAAGACAATGGGGTCACTTATAAACACACCTCATGACAGATCTCGACATTACACGACTCCACACTCGCACAGCTGCACCAAGTCTCTCCTCCAATCACCAAGCTTGCCTTGCATCTTTACAACTCACTCCAACCAGGACCCACATCATTACACCATTATTGACGTAGGGAAAGATTATAGGAAATATGAACGACGACACAAATATGAGAGAAAAACTCACGAAAACCTCAAAAACTGCTGCCTCAAAGGGCTTACAATGCTTTAAATAGTAAAGCCCTAGTAAAATTCGGAAAATAAATAATAAAATTGAAAAAATGATATTTTTCCAGAAATGGGAAAAGTCGGACTTCAACTAAAATTGAAACTCCTAAGGAATAGGATCGTCCTCCAACAAACGGAATTCGAATCCGAATTTTATTGAATGAGATATTGAGAAAAGAAAAGTTGTCGTAAATAGTAAAAACTCTTAATCGAGGGCCTGAACGACGGAATTTTCCCAAAATTCGACGTTCGTCACAGCGAATCGTATGAGACAGAGTGGTTGAAGGCACTTTTCGGCTACATCGTCCAACCGATGCATATGAAGCTTGCATTGCACATTCTCAAGCCACGCTAATTCACCTGAGATTGAGGCATGTGCAAGGCTTCTGGACTCTAATCCAACATACGTGCGCAAACATTACTTCGAGGAACTGGGATTTGGAACTACAAAGGCAAGAACATCTATTCAGCAGCCTCCTAAGTTAGAACTCAAGCAGCTGCCATCTCACCTCCGATATGCTTATTTGGGGGAGCCTTCTACCCTTCCAGTTATTATTTCAAATTCTATCAGCGATGTAGAGGAGGAGGGGCTACTTCAGGTGCACAGGGACAATAAGACAGCCGTGGGATGGTCTATTACAGATACAAAGGGGTTCAGCTCGTCGTATTGCAAGCATAAAATACTTATGGAGAAAAACTTTAGACCGAGTGTTGATGGTCAGCGGCGATTGAATCCGTACATGAAGGAAGTGGTTAGGGCTGAAGTGTTGAAGTTACTTGATGCCCTGCATCTCAGACTGCGCATGGATCAGTCCAGTAGAGGTTGTGCCAAAAAAGGAGGTATCACGGTAACTGTATGGAGAGTTTGCATTGATGCCACTCGGAAGGATCACTTTCCACTTCCATTCATTGATCATATGTTGGAGAAATTAAGTAGGGCACTCTCATTACTGTTTTGTGGATGGATATTCGGGGGTACAATCAGATTCCAGTGGCACCTGACGATCAAGAGAATACCACTTTCACATGTTCCTATGGTACTTTTGCATACCGTAGGATGCCTTTTGATTTGTGTAACGCCCCTGCCACTTTTCGGCGTTGCATGATGGCAAACTTCCCTGACATGGCTGAGAAGTTCATCGAGGTGTGTTCATGGACGACTTTTTCATTACTTGAATCTTCGTTCGATGAATGCTTGGAGCATTGTAGCTTAGTTTTACAGCGGTGCACAGAGACAAACTTGGTATTGAACTGGGAAAAATGTCAATTCATGTTACCGGAGGGCATTGTGTTGGGACACAGAATTTCAGCAAAGGGGATCGAGGTGGACAGAGAAAAGATTCAGGTAATTGAGAAACTACCCCCACCAACATCAGTAAACGGTGTTCGCAGTTTCCTTGAGAATGTCGGGTTTTACAAAAGATTCTTAAAAGGATTTCTCAAAGATCACCAAACCGCTATGCAGCCTGTTGTCGAAAGACACTGCGTTCGAGTTTACAGATGAATGCCTAACAGCCTTCAACACTTTGAAAGAGAAACTGATTTCAACACCTATGATCGTGCCACCAGAATGGAGCTCACCGTTTGAGTTAATGTGTGACGCCCGTGATCTTGCAGTTGGGGGCTGTATTGGGACAACGTCGGAACAAGGTATTTTATGTGATCTATTATGCCAGCAAGGCCTTGAATGGCACTCAGCTTAATTATGGCACTCAGTTGGTGTACGCCTTCGACAAATTTCGATCATATCTCGTGGGATCGAAAGTTATAGTTTACACAGATCACATTGCCATCAAGTATCTGATGACGAAGGAGGACGCCAAGCTAAGACTCATTTGTTGGGTACTACTGCTGCAAGAATTTGATTCGGAGATCAGGGATAGAAAAAGGGAAGTGAAAATGTGGTAGCCGACCGCTTATCCTGACCCAGCGAGCAGACAGAATCAGTGGAAATTAATGAGGTCTTTCCCGATGAGCAGAATTTTAGTGTGGAAGAAACACCTTGGTACGATGACATAGTTAACTATCTAGCCAGGTCCGTCATTCCACCGGATTATTCATGTCATCGAATAATTTTTTTTCTCTGAATTGAAGTACCACTTTTGGGAGGATCCCGTTCTCTACAGGCAAGGGACGGATCAAATTATTATACGGTGTGTTCTTGAAGAGGAGGTACGTAGAATATTGGAGCAATGTCACTCTTTAGCGTCTGCGGGGCATTTTGGGGTTTAGAAGACAACAACTAAGGTCTTACAATCAGGATTCTATTGGCCTTCATTGTTTCAGGACGCCTTTGTGTTTGTGAAAAGGTGTGATAGGTGCCAACAAACTGGAAACATATCAAGGAGGAATGAAATGCCTCTAAACAGCATTTTTGAGGTCAAATTATTTGATGTGAGGGGGGGGGTGGGGGGGGGGGGTTGACTTCATGGGACCATTCCTGCCTTCATTCTCCAATAAGTACATTTTGGTTGCAGTGGATAATGTGTCCAAGTGGGTGGAAGCAGTGGCATTGCCTACGATGCTAAGGTGGTGATTCGATTCTTGAAAAAGTATATTTTCACACGATTTGGCACACCTCGAGCTATCGTAAGTGACTTCGTGTTTAAAATAGATTTTGAAACTGAGTGCCCACGCTACACGAGGTTTAAAATGTAAACAAATTTAAGGGGCCATCGTCGGGTGGAGTCGAGTGTGAAAAATCGAGATCTTGAAGAAATTTGACCAAAAACAACTTTCTATCGTTGTGAATTCATTTCCCATGTTTTTCATGCCACTTGCATTCAATTCATGCATTTCACAAGTTAGGCAAGAAAAATAAGTTTCGTGTGTCGTATGGGTCGAGAATCGAAAAACAGGAGAAAGGGCCATTCTGGTCGCATGGACTTACCAACCGTGCGATCGCACGAACATGACCAGAGCCCAAAAGGGCTCCATTCGTTTTACTCCATGCGGTCGTAAGGAGGGAATTTTTTTTATTAAAAATGGTAAGACAATGGGGTCACTTATAAACACACCTCATGACAGATCTCGACATTACACGACTCCACACTCGCACAGCTGCACCAAGTCTCTCCTCCAATCACCAAGCTTGCCTTGCATCTTTACAACTCACTCCAACCAGGACCCACATCATTACACCATTATTGACGTAGGGAAAGATTATAGGAAATATGAACGACGACACAAATATGAGAAAAACTCACGAAAACCTCAAAAAACTGCTGCCTCAAAGGGCTTACAATGCTTTAAATAGTAAAGCCCTAGTAAAATTCGGAAAATAAATAATAAAATTGAAAAAATGATATTTTTCCAGAAATGGGAAAAGTCGGACTTCAACTAAAATTGAAACTCCTAAGGAATAGGATCGTCCTCCAACAAACGGAATTCGAATCCGAATTTTATTGAATGAGATATTGAGAAAAGAAAAGTTGTCGTAAATAGTAAAAACTCTTAATCGAGGGGCCTGAACGACGGAATTTTCCCAAAATTCGACGTTCGTCACAGCGAATCATATGAGACAGAGTGGTTGAAGGCACTTTTCGGCTACATCGTCCAACCGATGCATATGAAGCTTGCATTGCACATTCTCAAGCCACGCTAATTCACCTGAGATTGAGGCATGTGCAAGGCTTCTGGACTCTAATCCAACATACATGCGCAAACATTACTTCGAGGAACTGGGATTTGGAACTACAAAGGCAAGAACATCTATTCAGCAGCCTCCTAAGTTAGAACTCAAGCAGCTGCCATCTCACCTCCGATATGCTTATTTGGGGGAGCCTTCTACCCTTCCAGTTATTATTTCAAATTCTATCAGCGATGTAGAGGAGGAGGGGCTACTTCAGGTGCACAGGGACAATAAGACAGCCGTGGGATGGTCTATTACAGATACAAAGGGGTTCAGCTCGTCGTATTGCAAGCATAAAATACTTATGGAGAAAAACTTTAGACCGAGTGTTGATGGTCAGCGGCGATTGAATCCGTACATGAAGGAAGTGGTTAGGGCTGAAGTGTTGAAGTTACTTGATGCCCTGCATCAGACTGCGCATGGATCAGTCCAGTAGAGGTTGTGCCAAAAAAGGAGGTATCACGGTAACTGTATGGAGATTTTGCATTGATGCCACTCGGAAGGATCACTTTCCACTTCCATTCATTGATCATATGTTGGAGAAATTAAGTAGGGCACTCTCATTACTGTTTTGTGGATGGATATTCGGGGGTACAATCAGATTCCAGTGGCACCTGACGATCAAGAGAATACCACTTTCACATGTTCCTATGGTACTTTTGCATACCGTAGGATGCCTTTTGATTTGTGTAACGCCCCTGCCACTTTTCGGCGTTGCATGATGGCAAACTTCCCTGACATGGCTGAGAAGTTCATCGAGGTGTTCATGGACGACTTTTTCATTACTTGAATCTTCGTTCGATGAATGCTTGGAGCATTGTAGCTTAGTTTTACAGCGGTGCACAGAGACAAACTTGGTATTGAACTGGGAGAAAAATGTCAATTCATGTTACCGGAGGGCATTGTGTTGGGACACAGAATTTCAGCAAAGGGGATCGAGGTGGACAGAGAAAAGATTCAGGTAATTGAGAAACTACCCCCACCAACATCAGTAAACGGTGTTCGCAGTTTCCTTGAGAATGTCGGGTTTTACAAAAGATTCTTAAAAGGATTTCTCAAAGATCACCAAACCGCTATGCAGCCTGTTGTTCGAAAGACACTGCGTTCGAGTTTACAGATGAATGCCTAACAGCCTTCAACACTTTGAAAGAGAAACTGATTTCAACACCTATGATCGTGCCACCAGAATGGAGCTCACCGTTTGAGTTAATGTGTGACGCCCGTGATCTTGCAGTTGGGGGCTGTATTGGGACAACGTCGGAACAAGGTATTTTATGTGATCTATTATGCCAGCAAGGCCTTGAATGGCACTCAGCTTAATTTATGGCACTCAGTTGGTGTACGCCTTCGACAAATTTCGATCATATCTCGTGGGATCGAAAGTTATAGTTTACACAGATCACATTGCCATCAAGTATCTGATGACGAAGGAGGACGCCAAGCTAAGACTCATTTGTTGGGTACTACTGCTGCAAGAATTTGATTCGGAGATCAGGGATAGAAAAAGGGAAGTGAAAATGTGGTAGCCGACCGCTTATCCTGACCCAGCGAGCAGACAGAATCAGTGGAAATTAATGAGGTCTTTCCCGATGAGCAGAATTTTAGTGTGGAAGAAACACCTTGGTATGATGACATAGTTAACTATCTAGCCAGGTCCGTCATTCCACCGGATTATTCATGTCATCGAATAATTTTTTTCTCTGAATTGAAGTACCACTTTTGGGAGGATCCCGTTCTCTACAGGCAAGGGACGGATCAAATTATTATACGGTGTGTTCTTGAAGAGGAGGTACGTAGAATATTGGAGCAATGTCACTCTTTAGCGTCTGCGGGGCATTTTGGGGTTTAGAAGACAACAACTAAGGTCTTACAATCAGGATTCTATTGGCCTTCATTGTTTCAGGACGCCTTTGTGTTTGTGAAAAGGTGTGATAGGTGCCAACAAACTGGAAACATATCAAGGAGGAATGAAATGCCTCTAAACAGCATTTTTGAGGTCAAATTATTTGATGTGGGGGGGGGGTGGGGGAGGGGGTTGACTTCATGGGACCATTCCTGCCTTCATTCTCCAATAAGTACATTTTGGTTGCAGTGGATAATGTGTCCAAGTGGGTGGAAGCAGTGGCATTGCCTACGATGCTAAGGTGGTGATTCGATTCTTGAAAAAGTATATTTTCACACGATTTGGCACACCTCGAGCTATCGTAAGTGACTTCGTGTTTAAAATAGATTTTGAAACTGAGTGCCCACGCTACACGAGGTTTAAAATGTAAACAAATTTAAGGGGCCATCGTCGGGTGGAGTCGAGTGTGAAAAATCGAGATCTTGAAGAAATTTGACCAAAAACAACTTTCTATCGTTGTGAATTCATTTCCCATGTTTTTCATGCCACTTGCATTCAATTCATGCATTTCACAAGTTAGGCAAGAAAAAATAAGTTTCGTGTGTGTCGTATGGGTCGAGAATCGAAAAACAGGAGAAAGGGCCATTCTGGTCGCATGGACTTACCAACCGTGCGATCGCACGAACATGACCAGAGCCCAAAAGGGCTCCATTCGTTTACTCCATGCGGTCGTAAGGAGGGAATTTTTTTTATTAAAAAATGGTAAGACAATGGGGTCACTTATAAACACACCTCATGACAGATCTCGACATTACACGACTCCACACACTCGCACAGCTGCACCAAGTCTCTCCTCCAATCACCAAGCTTGCCTTGCATCTTTACAACTCACTCCAACCAGGACCCACATCATTACACCATTATTGACGTAGGGAAAGATTATAGGAAATATGAACGACGACACAAATATGAGAAAAAACTCACGAAAACCTCAAAAACTGCTGCCTCAAAGGGCTTACAATGCTTTAAATAGTAAAGCCCTAGTAAAATTCGGAAAAAAATAAATAATAAAATTGAAAAAATGATATTTTTTCCAGAAATGGGAAAAGTCGGACTTCAACTAAAATTGAAACTCCTAAGGAATAGGATCGTCCTCCAACAAACGGAATTCGAATCCGAATTTTATTGAATGAGATATTGAGAAAAGAAAAGTTGTCGTAAATAGTAAAAACTCTTAATCGAGGGCCTGAACGACGGAATTTTCCCAAAATTCGACGTTCGTCACAGCGAATCATATGAGACAGAGTGGTTGAAGGCACTTTTCGGCTACATCGTCCAACCGATGCATATGAAGCTTGCATTGCACATTCTCAAGCCACGCTAATTCACCTGAGATTGAGGCATGTGCAAGGCTTCTGGACTCTAATCCAACATACATGCGCAAACATTACTTCGAGGAACTGGGATTTGGAACTACAAAGGCAAGAAACATCTATTCAGCAGCCTCCTAAGTTAGAACTCAAGCAGCTGCCATCTCACCTCCGATATGCTTATTTGGGGGAGCCTTCTACCCTTCCAGTTATTATTTCAAAATTCTATCAGCGATGTAGAGGAGGAGGGGCTACTTCAGGTGCACAGGGACAATAAGACAGCCGTGGGATGGTCTATTACAGATACAAAGGGGTTCAGCTCGTCGTATTGCAAGCATAAAATACTTATGGAGAAAAACTTTAGACCGAGTGTTGATGGTCAGCGGCGATTGAATCCGTACATGAAGGAAGTGGTTAGGGCTGAAGTGTTGAAGTTACTTGATGCCCTGCATCAGACTGCGCATGGATCAGTCCAGTAGAGGTTGTGCCAAAAAAGGAGGTATCACGGTAACTGTATGGAGATTTTGCATTGATGCCACTCGGAAGGATCACTTTCCACTTCCATTCATTGATCATATGTTGGAGAAATTAAGTAGGGCACTCTCATTACTGTTTTGTGGATGGATATTCGGGGGTACAATCAGATTCCAGTGGCACCTGACGATCAAGAGAATACCACTTTCACATGTTCCTATGGTACTTTTGCATACCGTAGGATGCCTTTTGATTTGTGTAACGCCCCTGCCACTTTTCGGCGTTGCATGATGGCAAACTTCCCTGACATGGCTGAGAAGTTCATCGAGGTGTTCATGGACGACTTTTTCATTACTTGAATCTTCGTTCGATGAATGCTTGGAGCATTGTAGCTTAGTTTTACAGCGGTGCACAGAGACAAACTTGGTATTGAACTGGGAAAAATGTCAATTCATGTTACCGGAGGGCATTGTGTTGGGACACAGAATTTCAGCAAAGGGGATCGAGGTGGACAGAGAAAAGATTCAGGTAATTGAGAAACTACCCCCCCACCAACATCAGTAAACGGTGTTCGCAGTTTCCTTGAGAATGTCGGGTTTTACAAAAGATTCTTAAAAGGATTTCTCAAAGATCACCAAACCGCTATGCAGCCTGTTGTCGAAAGACACTGCGTTCGAGTTTACAGATGAATGCCTAACAGCCTTCAACACTTTGAAAGAGAAACTGATTTCAACACCTATGATCGTGCCACCAGAATGGAGCTCACCGTTTGAGTTAATGTGTGACGCCCGTGATCTTGCAGTTGGGGGCTGTATTGGGACAACGTCGGAACAAGGTATTTTATGTGATCTATTATGCCAGCAAGGCCTTGAATGGCACTCAGCTTAATTATGGCACTCAGTTGGTGTACGCCTTCGACAAATTTCGATCATATCTCGTGGGATCGAAAGTTATAGTTTACACAGATCACATTGCCATCAAGTATCTGATGACGAAGGAGGACGCCAAGCTAAGACTCATTTGTTGGGTACTACTGCTGCAAGAATTTGATTCGGAGATCAGGGATAGAAAAAGGGAAGTGAAAATGTGGTAGCCGACCGCTTATCCTGACCCAGCGAGCAGACAGAATCAGTGGAAATTAATGAGGTCTTTCCCGATGAGCAGAATTTTAGTGTGGAAGAAACACCTTGGTATGATGACATAGTTAACTATCTAGCCAGGTCCGTCATTCCACCGGATTATTCATGTCATCGAATAATTTTTTTTCTCTGAATTGAAGTACTACTTTTGGGAGGATCCCGTTCTCTACAGGCAAGGGACGGATCAAAATTATTATACGGTGTGTTCTTTGAGAGAGGAGGTACGTAGAATATTGGAGCAATGTCACTCTTTAGCGTCTGCGGGGCATTTTGGGGCTTCGAAGACAACAACTAAGGTCTTACAATCAGGATTCTATTGGCCTTCAATGTTTCAGGACGCCTTTGTGTTTGTGAAAAGGTGTGATAGGTGCCAACAAACTGAAAAACATATCAAGGAGGAATGAAATGCCTCTAAACAGCATTTTTGAGGTCAAATTATTTGATGTGAGGGGGGGTGGGGGAGGGGGTTGACTTCATGGGACCATTCCTGCCTTCATTCTCCAATAAGTACATTTTGGTTGCAGTGGATAATGTGTCCAAGTGGGTGGAAGCAGTGGCATTGCCTACGATGCTAAGGTGGTGATTGGATTCTTGAAAAAGTATATTTTCACACGATTTGGCACACCTCGAGCTATCATAAGTGACTTCGTGTTTAAAATAGATTTTGAAACTGAGTGCCCACGCTACACACGAGGTTTAAAATGTAAACAAATTTAAGGGGCCATCGTCGGGTGGAGTCGAGTGTGAAAAATCGAGATCTTGAAGAAATTTGACCAAAAACAACTTTCTATCGTTGTGAATTCATTTCCCAGTTTTTTTTCATGCCACTTGCATTCAATTCATGCATTTCACAAGTTAGGCAAGAAAAATAAGTTTCGTGTGTCGTATGGGTCGAGAATCGAAAAAAACAGGAGAAAGGGCCATTCTGGTCGCATGGACTTACCAACCGTGCGATCGCACGCACGAACATGACCAGAGCCCAAAAGGGCTCCATTCGTTTACTCCATGCGGTCGTAAGGAGGGGAATTTTTTTTATTAGAAATGGTAAGACAATGGGGTCACTTATAAACACACCTCATGACAGATCTCGACATTACACGACTCCACACTCGCACAGCTGCACCAAGTCTCTCCTCCAATCACCAAGCTTGCCTTGCATCTTTACAACTCACTCCAACCAGGACCCACATCATTACACCATTATTGACGTAGGGAAAGATTATAGGAAATATGAACGACGACACAAAATATGAGAAAAAAACTCACGAAAACCCTCAAAAACTGCTGCCTCAAAGGGCTTACAATGCTTTAAATAGTAAAGCCCTAGTAAAATTCGGAAAATAAATAATAAAATTGAAAAAATGATATTTTTCCAGAAATGGGAAAAGTCGGACTTCAACTAAAATTGAAACTCCTAAGGAATAGGATCGTCCTCCAACAAACGGAATTCGAATCCGAATTTTATTGAATGAGATATTGAGAAAAGAAAAGTTGTCGTAAATAGTAAAAACTCTTAATCGAGGGCCTGAACGACGGAATTTTCCCAAAATTCGACGTTCGTCACAGCGAATCATATGAGACAGAGTGGTTGAAGGCACTTTTTTTCGGCTACATCGTCCAACCGATGCATATGAAGCTTGCATTGCACATTCTCAAGCCACGCTAATTCACCTGAGATTGAGGCATGTGCAAGGCTTCTGGACTCTAATCCAACATACATGCGCAAACATTACTTCGAGGAACTGGGATTTGGAACTACAAAGGCAAGAACATCTATTCAGCAGCCTCCTAAGTTAGAACTCAAGCAGCTGCCATCTCACCTCCGATATGCTTTTTTGGGGGAGCCTTCTACCCTTCCAGTTATTATTTCAAATTCTATCAGCGATGTAGAGGAGGAGGGGCTACTTCAGGTGCACAGGGACAATAAGACAGCCGTGGGATGGTCTATTACAGATACAAAGGGGTTCAGCTCGTCGTATTGCAAGCATAAAATACTTATGGAGAAAAACTTTAGACCGAGTGTTGATGGTCAGCGGCGATTGAATCCGTACATGAAGGAAGTGGTTAGGGCTGAAGTGTTGAAGTTACTTGATGCCCTGCATCAGACTGCGCATGGATCAGTCCAGTAGAGGTTGTGCCAAAAAAGGAGGTATCACGGTAACTGTATGGAGATTTTGCATTGATGCCACTCGGAAGGATCACTTTCCACTTCCATTCATTGATCATATGTTGGAGAAATTAAGTAGGGCACTCTCATTACTGTTTTGTGGATGGATATTCGGGGGTACAATCAGATTCCAGTGGCACCTGACGATCAAGAGAATACCACTTTCACATGTTCCTATGGTACTTTTGCATACCGTAGGATGCCTTTTGATTTGTGTAACGCCCCTGCCACTTTTCGGCGTTGCATGATGGCAAACTTCCCTGACATGGCTGAGAAGTTCATCGAGGTGTTCATGGACGACTTTTTCATTACTTGAATCTTCGTTCGATGAATGCTTGGAGCATTGTAGCTTAGTTTTACAGCGGTGCACAGAGACAAACTTGGTATTGAACTGGGAAAAATGTCAATTCATGTTACCGGAGGGCATTGTGTTGGGACACAGAATTTCAGCAAAGGGGATCGAGGTGGACAGAGAAAAGATTCAGGTAATTGAGAAACTACCCCCACCAACATCAGTAAACGGTGTTCGCAGTTTCCTTGAGAATGTCGGGTTTTACAAAAGATTCTTAAAAGGATTTCTCAAAGATCACCAAACCGCTATGCAGCCTGTTGTCGAAAGACACTGCGTTCGAGTTTACAGATGAATGCCTAACAGCCTTCAACACTTTGAAAGAGAAACTGATTTCAACACCTATGATCGTGCCACCAGAATGGAGCTCACCGTTTGAGTTAATGTGTGACGCCCGTGATCTTGCAGTTGGGGGCTGTATTGGGACAACGTCGGAACAAGGTATTTTATGTGATCTATTATGCCAGCAAGGCCTTGAATGGCACTCAGCTTAATTATGGCACTCAGTTGGTGTACGCCTTCGACAAATTTCGATCATATCTCGTGGGATCGAAAGTTATAGTTTACACAGATCACATTGCCATCAAGTATCTGATGACGAAGGAGGACGCCAAGCTAAGACTCATTTGTTGGGTACTACTGCTGCAAGAATTTGATTCGGAGATCAGGGATAGAAAAAGGGAAGTGAAAATGTGGTAGCCGACCGCTTATCCTGACCCAGCGAGCAGACAGAATCAGTGGAAATTAATGAGGTCTTTCCCGATGAGCAGAATTTTAGTGTGGAAGAAACACCTTGGTACGATGACATAGTTAACTATCTAGCCAGGTCCGTCATTCCACCGGATTATTCATGTCATCGAATAATTTTTTTCTCTGAATTGAAGTACCACTTTTGGGAGGATCCCGTTCTCTACAGGCAAGGGACGGATCAAATTATTATACGGTGTGTTCTTGAAGAGGAGGTACGTAGAATATTGGAGCAATGTCACTCTTTAGCGTCTGCGGGGCATTTTGGGGTTTAGAAGACAACAACTAAGGTCTTACAATCAGGATTCTATTGGCCTTCATTGTTTCAGGACGCCTTTGTGTTTGTGAAAAGGTGTGATAGGTGCCAACAAACTGGAAACATATCAAGGAGGAATGAAATGCCTCTAAACAGCATTTTTGAGGTCAAATTATTTGATGTGAAGGGGGGTGGGGGAGGGGGTTGACTTCATGGGACCATTCCTGCCTTCATTCTCCAATAAGTACATTTTGGTTGCAGTGGATAATGTGTCCAAGTGGGTGGAAGCAGTGGCATTGCCTACGATGCTAAGGTGGTGATTCGATTCTTGAAAAAGTATATTTTCACACGATTTGGCACACCTCGAGCTATCGTAAGTGACTTCGTGTTTAAAATAGATTTTGAAACTGAGTGCCCACGCTACACGAGGTTTAAAATGTAAACAAATTTAAGGGGCCATCGTCGGGTGGAGTCGAGTGTGAAAAATCGAGATCTTGAAGAAATTTGACCAAAAACAACTTTCTATCGTCGTTGTGAATTCATTTCCCATGTTTTTCATGCCACTTGCATTCAATTCATGCATTTCACAAGTTAGGCAAGAAAAATAAGTTTCGTGTGTCGTATGGGTCGAGAATCGAAAAACAGGAGAAAGGGCCATTCTGGTCGCATGGACTTACCAACCGTGCGATCGCACGAACATGACCAGAGCCCAAAAGGGCTCCATTCGTTTACTCCATGCGGTCGTAAGGAGGGATTTTTTTTTTATTAGAAATGGTAAGACAATGGGGTCACTTATAAACACACCTCATGACAGATCTCGACATTACACGACTCCACACTCGCACAGCTGCACCAAGTCTCTCCTCCAATCACCAAGCTTGCCTTGCATCTTTACAACTCACTCCAACCAGGACCCACATCATTACACCATTATTGACGTAGGGAAAGATTATAGGAAATATGAACGACGACACAAATATGAGAAAAACTCACGAAAACCTCAAAAACTGCTGCCTCAAAGGGCTTACAATGCTTTAAATAGTAAAGCCCTAGTAAAATTCGGAAAATAAATAATAAAATTGAAAAAATGATATTTTTCCAGAAATGGGAAAAGTCGGACTTCAACTAAAATTGAAACTCCTAAGGAATAGGATCGTCCTCCAACAAACGGAATTCGAATCCGATTTTTATTGAATGAGATATTGAGAAAAGAAAAGTTGTCGTAAATAGTAAAAACTCTTAATCGAGGGCCTGAACGACGGAATTTTCCCAAAATTCGACGTTCGTCACAGCGAATCATATGAGACAGAGTGGTTGAAGGCACTTTTCGGCTACATCGTCCAACCGATGCATATGAAGCTTGCATTGCACATTCTCAAGCCACGCTAATTCACCTGAGATTGAGGCATGTGCAAGGCTTCTGGACTCTAATCCAACATACATGCGCAAACATTACTTCGAGGAACTGGGATTTGGAACTACAAAGGCAAGAACATCTATTCAGCAGCCTCCTAAGTTAGAACTCAAGCAGCTGCCATCTCACCTCCGATATGCTTATTTGGGGGAGCCTTCTACCCTTCCAGTTATTATTTCAAATTCTATCAGCGATGTAGAGGAGGAGGGGCTACTTCAGGTGCACAGGGACAATAAGACAGCCGTGGGATGGTCTATTACAGATACAAAGGGGTTCAGCTCGTCGTATTGCAAGCATAAAATACTTATGGAGAAAAACTTTAGACCGAGTGTTGATGGTCAGCGGCGATTGAATCCGTACATGAAGGAAGTGGTTAGGGCTGAAGTGTTGAAGTTACTTGATGCCCTGCATCAGACTGCGCATGGATCAGTCCAGTAGAGGTTGTGCCAAAAAAGGAGGTATCACGGTAACTGTATGGAGATTTTGCATTGATGCCACTCGGAAGGATCACTTTCCACTTCCATTCATTGATCATATGTTGGAGAAATTAAGTAGGGCACTCTCATTACTGTTTTGTGGATGGATATTCGGGGGTACAATCAGATTCCAGTGGCACCTGACGATCAAGAGAATACCACTTTCACATGTTCCTATGGTACTTTTGCATACCGTAGGATGCCTTTTGATTTGTGTAACGCCCCTGCCACTTTTCGGCGTTGCATGATGGCAAACTTCCCTGACATGGCTGAGAAGTTCATCGAGGTGTTCATGGACGACTTTTTCATTACTTGAATCTTCGTTCGATGAATGCTTGGAGCATTGTAGCTTAGTTTTACAGCGGTGCACAGAGACAAACTTGGTATTGAACTGGGAAAAATGTCAATTCATGTTACCGGAGGGCATTGTGTTGGGACACAGAATTTCAGCAAAGGGGATCGAGGTGGACAGAGAAAAGATTCAGGTAATTGAGAAACTACCCCCACCAACATCAGTAAACGGTGTTCGCAGTTTCCTTGAGAATGTCGGGTTTTACAAAAGATTCTTAAAAGGATTTCTCAAAGATCACCAAACCGCTATGCAGCCTGTTGTCGAAAGACACTGCGTTCGAGTTTACAGATGAATGCCTAACAGCCTTCAACACTTTGAAAGAGAAACTGATTTCAACACCTATGATCGTGCCACCAGAATGGAGCTCACCGTTTGAGTTAATGTGTGACGCCCGTGATCTTGCAGTTGGGGGCTGTATTGGGACAACGTCGGAACAAGGTATTTTATGTGATCTATTATGCCAGCAAGGCCTTGAATGGCACTCAGCTTAATTATGGCACTCAGTTGGTGTACGCCTTCGACAAATTTCGATCATATCTCGTGGGATCGAAAGTTATAGTTTACACAGATCACATTGCCATCAAGTATCTGATGACGAAGGAGGACGCCAAGCTAAGACTCATTTGTTGGGTACTACTGCTGCAAGAATTTGATTCGGAGATCAGGGATAGAAAAAGGGAAGTGAAAATGTGGTAGCCGACCGCTTATCCTGACCCAGCGAGCAGACAGAATCAGTGGAAATTAATGAGGTCTTTCCCGATGAGCAGAATTTTAGTGTGGAAGAAACACCTTGGTACGATGACATAGTTAACTATCTAGCCAGGTCCGTCATTCCACCGGATTATTCATGTCATCGAATAATTTTTTTTCTCTGAATTGAAGTACCACTTTTGGGAGGATCCCGTTCTCTACAGGCAAGGGACGGATCAAATTATTATACGGTGTGTTCTTGAAGAGGAGGTACGTAGAATATTGGAGCAATGTCACTCTTTAGCGTCTGCGGGGCATTTTGGGGTTTAGAAGACAACAACTAAGGTCTTACAATCAGGATTCTATTGGCCTTCATTGTTTCAGGACGCCTTTGTGTTTGTGAAAAGGTGTGATAGGTGCCAACAAACTGGAAACATATCAAGGAGGAATGAAATGCCTCTAAACAGCATTTTTGAGGTCAAATTATTTGATGTGAAGGGGGGTGGGGGGGCGGGGGTTGACTTCATGGGACCATTCCTGCCTTCATTCTCCAATAAGTACATTTTGGTTGCAGTGGATAATGTGTCCAAGTGGGTGGAAGCAGTCGCATTGCCTACGATGCTAAGGTGGTGATTGGATTCTTGAAAAAGTATATTTTTCACACGATTTGTCACACCTCGAGCTATCATAAGTGACTTCGTGTTTAAAATAGATTTTTTGAAACTGAGTGCCCACGCTACACGAGGTTTAAAATGTAAACAAATTTAAGGGGCCATCGTCGGGTGGAGTCGAGTGTGAAAAATCGAGATCTTGAAGAAATTTGACCAAAAACAACTTTCTATCGTTGTGAATTCATTTCCCATGTTTTTCATGCCACTTGCATTCAATTCATGCATTTCACAAGTTAGGCAAGAAAAATAAGTTTCGTGTGTCGTATGGGTCGAGAATCGAAAAACAGGAGAAAGGGCCATTCTGGTCGCATGGACTTACCAACCGTGCGATCGCACGAACATGACCAGAGCCCAAAAGGGCTCCATTCGTTTACTCCATGCGGTCGTAAGGAGGGAATTTTTTTTATTAGAAATGGTAAGACAATGGGGTCACTTATAAACACACCTCATGACAGATCTCGACATTACACGACTCCACACTCGCACAGCTGCACCAAGTCTCTCCTCCAATCACCAAGCTTGCCTTGCATCTTTACAACTCACTCCAACCAGGACCCACATCATTACACCATTATTGACGTAGGGAAAGATTATAGGAAATATGAACGACGACACAAATATGAGAAAAACTCACGAAAACCTCAAAAACTGCTGCCTCAAAGGGCTTACAATGCTTTAAATAGTAAAGCCCTAGTAAAATTCGGAAAATAAATAATAAAATTGAAAAAAAATGATATTTTTTCCAGAAATGGGAAAAGTCGGACTTCAACTAAAATTGAAACTCCTAAGGAATAGGATCGTCCTCCAACAAACGGAATTCGAATCCGAATTTTATTGAATGAGATATTGAGAAAAGAAAAGTTGTCGTAAATAGTAAAAACTCTTAATCGAGGGCCTGAACGACGGAATTTTCCCAAAATTCGACGTTCGTCACAGCGAATCATATGAGACAGAGTGGTTGAAGGCACTTTTCGGCTACATCGTCCAACCGATGCATATGAAGCTTGCATTGCACATTCTCAAGCCACGCTAATTCACCTGAGATTGAGGCATGTGCAAGGCTTCTGGACTCTAATCCAACATACATGCGCAAACATTACTTCGAGGAACTGGGATTTGGAACTACAAAGGCAAGAACATCTATTCAGCAGCCTCCTAAGTTAGAACTCAAGCAGCTGCCATCTCACCTCCGATATGCTTATTTGGGGGGAGCCTTCTACCCTTCCAGTTATTATTTCAAATTCTATCAGCGATGTAGAGGAGGAGGGGCTACTTCAGGTGCACAGGGACAATAAGACAGCCGTGGGATGGTCTATTACAGATACAAAGGGGTTCAGCTCGTCGTATTGCAAGCATAAAATACTTATGGAGAAAAACTTTAGACCGAGTGTTGATGGTCAGCGGCGATTGAATCCGTACATGAAGGAAGTGGTTAGGGCTGAAGTGTTGAAGTTACTTGATGCCCTGCATCAGACTGCGCATGGATCAGTCCAGTAGAGGTTGTGCCAAAAAAGGAGGTATCACGGTAACTGTATGGAGATTTTGCATTGATGCCACTCGGAAGGATCACTTTCCACTTCCATTCATTGATCATATGTTGGAGAAATTAAGTAGGGCACTCTCATTACTGTTTTGTGGATGGATATTCGGGGGTACAATCAGATTCCAGTGGCACCTGACGATCAAGAGAATACCACTTTCACATGTTCCTATGGTACTTTTGCATACCGTAGGATGCCTTTTGATTTGTGTAACGCCCCTGCCACTTTTCGGCGTTGCATGATGGCAAACTTCCCTGACATGGCTGAGAAGTTCATCGAGGTGTTCATGGACGACTTTTTCATTACTTGAATCTTCGTTCGATGAATGCTTGGAGCATTGTAGCTTAGTTTTACAGCGGTGCACAGAGACAAACTTGGTATTGAACTGGGAAAAATGTCAATTCATGTTACCGGAGGGCATTGTGTTGGGACACAGAATTTCAGCAAAGGGGATCGAGGTGGACAGAGAAAAGATTCAGGTAATTGAGAAACTACCCCCACCAACATCAGTAAACGGTGTTCGCAGTTTCCTTGAGAATGTCGGGTTTTACAAAAGATTCTTAAAAGGATTTCTCAAAGATCACCAAACCGCTATGCAGCCTGTTGTCGAAAGACACTGCGTTCGAGTTTACACAGATGAATGCCTAACAGCCTTCAACACTTTGAAAGAGAAACTGATTTCAACACCTATGATCGTGCCACCAGAATGGAGCTCACCGTTTGAGTTAATGTGTGACGCCCGTGATCTTGCAGTTGGGGGCTGTATTGGGACAACGTCGGAACAAGGTATTTTATGTGATCTATTATGCCAGCAAGGCCTTGAATGGCACTCAGCTTAATTATGGCACTCAGTTGGTGTACGCCTTCGACAAATTCGACAAATTTCGATCATATCTCGTGGGATCGAAAGTTATAGTTTACACAGATCACATTGCCATCAAGTATCTGATGACGAAGGAGGACGCCAAGCTAAGACTCATTTGTTGGGTACTACTGCTGCAAGAATTTGATTCGGAGATCAGGGATAGAAAAAGGGAAGTGAAAATGTGGTAGCCGACCGCTTATCCTGACCCAGCGAGCAGACAGAATCAGTGGAAATTAATGAGGTCTTTCCCGATGAGCAGAATTTTAGTGTGGAAGAAACACCTTGGTACGATGACATAGTTAAACTATCTAGCCAGGTCCGTCATTCCACCGGATTATTCATGTCATCGAATAATTTTTTTTCTCTGAATTGAAGTACCACTTTTGGGAGGATCCCGTTCTCTACAGGCAAGGGACGGATCAAAAATTATTATACGGTGTGTTCTTGAAGAGGAGGTACGTAGAATATTGGAGCAATGTCACTCTTTAGCGTCTGCGGGGCATTTTGGGGTTTAGAAGACAACAACTAAGGTCTTACAATCAGGATTCTATTGGCCTTCATTGTTTCAGGACGCCTTTGTGTTTGTGAAAAGGTGTGATAGGTGCCAACAAACTGGAAACATATCAAGGAGGAATGAAATGCCTCTAAACAGCATTTTTGAGGTCAAATTATTTGATGTGAAGGGGGGTGGGGGAGGGGGTTGACTTCATGGGACCATTCCTGCCTTCATTCTCCAATAAGTACATTTTGGTTGCAGTGGATAATGTGTCCAAGTGGGTGGAAGCAGTGGCATTGCCTACGATGCTAAGGTGGTGATTCGATTCTTGAAAAAGTATATTTTCACACGATTTGGCACACCTCGAGCTATCGTAAGTGACTTCGTGTTTAAAATAGATTTTGAAACTGAGTGCCCACGCTACACGAGGTTTAAAATGTAAACAAATTTAAGGGGCCATCGTCGGGTGGAGTCGAGTGTGAAAAATCGAGATCTTGAAGAAATTTGACCAAAAACAACTTTCTATCGTTGTGAATTCATTTCCCATGTTTTTCATGCCACTTGCATTCAATTCATGCATTTCACAAGTTAGGCAAGAAAAATAAGTTTCGTGTGTCGTATGGGTCGAGAATCGAAAAACAGGAGAAAGGGCCATTCTGGTCGCATGGACTTACCAACCGTGCGATCGCACGAACATGACCAGAGCCCAAAAGGGCTCCATTCGTTTACTCCATGCGGTCGTAAGGAGGGAATTTTTTTTATTAGAAATGGTAAGACAATGGGGTCACTTATAAACACACCTCATGACAGATCTCGACATTACACGACTCCACACTCGCACAGCTGCACCAAGTCTCTCCTCCAATCACCAAGCTTGCCTTGCATCTTTACAACTCACTCCAACCAGGACCCACATCATTACACCATTATTGACGTAGGGAAAGATTATAGGAAATATGAACGACGACACAAATATGAGAAAAACTCACGAAAACCTCAAAAACTGCTGCCTCAAAGGGCTTACAATGCTTTAAATAGTAAAGCCCTAGTAAAATTCGGAAAATAAATAATAAAATTGAAAAAATGATATTTTTCCAGAAATGGGAAAAGTCGGACTTCAACTAAAATTGAAACTCCTAAGGAATAGGATCGTCCTCCAACAAACGGAATTCGAATCCGAATTTTATTGAATGAGATATTGAGAAAAGAAAAGTTGTCGTAAATAGTAAAAACTCTTAATCGAGGGCCTGAACGACGGAATTTTCCCCAAAATTCGACGTTCGTCACAGCGAATCATATGAGACAGAGTGGTTGAAGGCACTTTTCGGCTACATCGTCCAACCGATGCATATGAAGCTTGCATTGCACATTCTCAAGCCACGCTAATTCACCTGAGATTGAGGCATGTGCAAGGCTTCTGGACTCTAATCCAACATACATGCGCAAACATTACTTCGAGGAACTGGGATTTGGAACTACAAAGGCAAGAACATCTATTCAGCAGCCTCCTAAGTTAGAACTCAAGCAGCTGCCATCTCACCTCCGATATGCTTATTTTGGGGGAGCCTTCTACCCTTCCAGTTATTATTTCAAATTCTATCAGCGATGTAGAGGAGGAGGGGCTACTTCAGGTGCACAGGGACAATAAGACAGCCGTGGGATGGTCTATTACAGATACAAAGGGGTTCAGCTCGTCGTATTGCAAGCATAAAATACTTATGGAGAAAAACTTTAGACCGAGTGTTGATGGTCAGCGGCGATTGAATCCGTACATGAAGGAAGTGGTTAGGGCTGAAGTGTTGAAGTTACTTGATGCCCTGCATCAGACTGCGCATGGATCAGTCCAGTAGAGGTTGTGCCAAAAAAGGAGGTATCACGGTAACTGTATGGAGATTTTGCATTGATGCCACTCGGAAGGATCACTTTCCACTTCCATTCATTGATCATATGTTGGAGAAATTAAGTAGGGCACTCTCATTACTGTTTTGTGGATGGATATTCGGGGGTACAATCAGATTCCAGTGGCACCTGACGATCAAGAGAATACCACTTTCACATGTTCCTATGGTACTTTTGCATACCGTAGGATGCCTTTTGATTTGTGTAACGCCCCTGCCACTTTTCGGCGTTGCATGATGGCAAACTTCCCTGACATGGCTGAGAAGTTCATCGAGGTGTTCATGGACGACTTTTTCATTACTTGAATCTTCGTTCGATGAATGCTTGGAGCATTGTAGCTTAGTTTTACAGCGGTGCACAGAGACAAACTTGGTATTGAACTGGGAAAAATGTCAATTCATGTTACCGGAGGGCATTGTGTTGGGACACAGAATTTCAGCAAAGGGGATCGAGGTGGACAGAGAAAAGATTCAGGTAATTGAGAAACTACCCCCACCAACATCAGTAAACGGTGTTCGCAGTTTCCTTGAGAATGTCGGGTTTTACAAAAGATTCTTAAAAGGATTTCTCAAAGATCACCAAACCGCTATGCAGCCTGTTGTCGAAAGACACTGCGTTCGAGTTTACAGATGAATGCCTAACAGCCTTCAACACTTTGAAAGAGAAACTGATTTCAACACCTATGATCGTGCCACCAGAATGGAGCTCACCGTTTGAGTTAATGTGTGACGCCCGTGATCTTGCAGTTGGGGGCTGTATTGGGACAACGTCGGAACAAGGTATTTTATGTGATCTATTATGCCAGCAAGGCCTTGAATGGCACTCAGCTTAATTATGGCACTCAGTTGGTGTACGCCTTCGACAAATTTTCATCATATCTCGTGGGATCGAAAGTTATAGTTTACACAGATCACATTGCCATCAAGTATCTGATGACGAAGGAGGACGCCAAGCTAAGACTCATTCGTTGGGTACTACTGCTGCAAGAATTTGATTCGGAGATCAGGGATAGAAAAAGGGAAGTGAAAATGTGGTAGCCGACCACTTATCCTGACCCAGCGAGCAGACAGAATCAGTGGAAATTAATGAGGTCTTTCCCGATGAGCAGAATTTTAGTGTGGAAGAAACACCTTGGTATGATGACATAGTTAACTATCTAGCCAGGTCCGTCATTCCACCGGATTATTCATGTCATCAAATAATTTTTTTCTCTGAATTGAAGTACTACTTTTGGGAGGATCCCGTTCTCTACAGGCAAGGGACGGATCAAATTATTATACGGTGTGTTCTTGAAGAGGAGGTACGTAGAATATTGGAGCAATGTCACTCTTTAGCGTCTGCGGGGCATTTTGGGGCTTCGAAGACAACAACTAAGGTCTTACAATCAGGATTCTATTGGCCTTCATTGTTTCAGGACGCCTTTGTGTTTGTGAAAAGGTGTGATAGGTGCCAACAAACTGGAAACATATCAAGGAGGAATGAAATGCCTCTAAACAGCATTTTTGAGGTCAAATTATTTGATGTGAGGGGCGGTGGGGGAGGGGGTTGACTTCATGGGACCATTCCTGCCTTCATTCTCCAATAAGTACATTTTGGTTGCAGTGGATAATGTGTCCAAGTGGGTGGAAGCAGTGGCATTGCCTACGATGCTAAGGTGGTGATTCGATTCTTGAAAAAGTATATTTTCACACGATTTGGCACACCTCGAGCTATCGTAAGTGACTTCGTGTTTAAAATAGATTTTGAAACTGAGTGCCCACGCTACACGAGGTTTAAAATGTAAACAAATTTAAGGGGCCATCGTCGGGTGGAGTCGAGTGTGAAAAATCGAGATCTTGAAGAAATTTGACCAAAAAAACAACTTTCTATCGTTGTGAATTCATTTCCCATGTTTTTCATGCCACTTGCATTCAATTCATGCATTTCACAAGTTAGGCAAGAAAAATAAGTTTCGTGTGTCGTATGGGTCGAGAATCGAAAAACAGGAGAAAGGGCCATTCTGGTCGCATGGACTTACCAACCGTGCGATCGCACGAACATGACCAGAGCCCAAAAGGGCTCCATTCGTTTACTCCATGCGGTCGTAAGGAGGGAATTTTTTTTATTAAAAAAGGAAAGACAATGGGGTCACTTATAAACACACCTCATGACAGATCTCGACATTACACGACTCCACACTCGCACAGCTGCACCAAGTCTCTCCTCCAATCACCAAGCTTGCCTTGCATCTTTACAACTCACTCCAACCAGGACCCACATCATTACACCATTATTGACGTAGGGAAAGATTATAGGAAATATGAACGACGACACAAATATGAGAAAAACTCACGAAAACCTCAAAAACTGCTGCCTCAAAGGGCTTACAATGCTTTAAATAGTAAAGCCCTAGTAAAATTCGGAAAATAAATAATAAAATTGAAAAAATGATATTTTTTTCCAGAAATGGGAAAAGTCGGACTTCAACTAAAATTGAAACTCCTAAGGAATAGGATCGTCCTCCAACAAACGGAATTCGAATCCGAATTTTATTGAATGAGATATTGAGAAAAGAAAAGTTGTCGTAAATAGTAAAAACTCTTAATCGAGGGCCTGAACGACGGAATTTTCCCAAAATTCGACGTTCGTCACAGCGAATCATATGAGACAGAGTGGTTGAAGGCACTTTTTTTTCGGCTACATCGTCCAACCGATGCATATGAAGCTTGCATTGCACATTCTCAAGCCACGCTAATTCACCTGAGATTGAGGCATGTGCAAGGCTTCTGGACTCTAATCCAACATACATGCGCAAACATTACTTCGAGGAACTGGGATTTGGAACTACAAAGGCAAGAACATCTATTCAGCAGCCTCCTAAGTTAGAACTCAAGCAGCTGCCATCTCACCTCCGATATGCTTATTTGGGGGAGCCTTCTACCCTTCCAGTTATTATTTCAAATTCTATCAGCGATGTAGAGGAGGAGGGGCTACTTCAGGTGCACAGGGACAATAAGACAGCCGTGGGATGGTCTATTACAGATACAAAGGGGTTCAGCTCGTCGTATTGCAAGCATAAAATACTTATGGAGAAAAACTTTAGACCGAGTGTTGATGGTCAGCGGCGATTGAATCCGTACATGAAGGAAGTGGTTAGGGCTGAAGTGTTGAAGTTACTTGATGCCCTGCATCAGACTGCGCATGGATCAGTCCAGTAGAGGTTGTGCCAAAAAAGGAGGTATCACGGTAACTGTATGGAGATTTTGCATTGATGCCACTCGGAAGGATCACTTTCCACTTCCATTCATTGATCATATGTTGGAGAAATTAAGTAGGGCACTCTCATTACTGTTTTGTGGATGGATATTCGGGGGTACAATCAGATTCCAGTGGCACCTGACGATCAAGAGAATACCACTTTCACATGTTCCTATGGTACTTTTGCATACCGTAGGATGCCTTTTGATTTGTGTAACGCCCCTGCCACTTTTCGGCGTTGCATGATGGCAAACTTCCCTGACATGGCTGAGAAGTTCATCGAGGTGTTCATGGACGACTTTTTCATTACTTGAATCTTCGTTCGATGAATGCTTGGAGCATTGTAGCTTAGTTTTTTACAGCGGTGCACAGAGACAAACTTGGTATTGAACTGGGAAAAATGTCAATTCATGTTACCGGAGGGCATTGTGTTGGGACACAGAATTTCAGCAAAGGGGATCGAGGTGGACAGAGAAAAGATTCAGGTAATTGAGAAACTACCCCCACCAACATCAGTAAACGGTGTTCGCAGTTTCCTTGAGAATGTCGGGTTTTACAAAAGATTCTTAAAAGGATTTCTCAAAGATCACCAAACCGCTATGCAGCCTGTTGTCGAAAGACACTGCGTTCGAGTTTACAGATGAATGCCTAACAGCCTTCAACACTTTGAAAGAGAAACTGATTTCAACACCTATGATCGTGCCACCAGAATGGAGCTCACCGTTTGAGTTAATGTGTGACGCCCGTGATCTTGCAGTTGGGGGGCTGTATTGGGACAACGTCGGAACAAGGTATTTTATGTGATCTATTATGCCAGCAAGGCCTTGAATGGCACTCAGCTTAATTATGGCACTCAGTTGGTGTACGCCTTCGACAAATTTCGATCATATCTCGTGGGATCGAAAGTTATAGTTTACACAGATCACATTGCCATCAAGTATCTGATGACGAAGGAGGACGCCAAGCTAAGACTCATTTGTTGGGTACTACTGCTGCAAGAATTTGATTCGGAGATCAGGGATAGAAAAAGGGAAGTGAAAATGTGGTAGCCGACCGCTTATCCTGACCCAGCGAGCAGACAGAATCAGTGGAAATTAATGAGGTCTTTCCCGATGAGCAGAATTTTAGTGTGGAAGAAACACCTTGGTACGATGACATAGTTAACTATCTAGCCAGGTCCGTCATTCCACCGGATTATTCATGTCATCGAATAATAATTTTTTTCTCTGAATTGAAGTACCACTTTTGGGAGGATCCCGTTCTCTACAGGCAAGGGACGGATCAAATTATTATACGTGTGTGTTCTTGAAGAGGAGGTACGTAGAATATTGGAGCAATGTCACTCTTTAGCGTCTGCGGGGCATTTTGGGGCTTCGAAGACAACAAATAAGATCATACAATCAGGATTCTATTGCCCTTCATTGTTTCAGGACCCCTTTGTTTTTTGTGAAAAGGTGTGATAGGTGCCAACAAACTGGAAACATATCAAGGAGGAATGAAATGGCTCTAAACAGCATTTTTGAGGTCAAATTATTTGATGTGAAGGGGGGGTGGGGGAGGGGGTTGACTTCATGGGACCATTCCTGCCTTCATTCTCCAATAAGTACATTTTGGTTGCAGTGGATAATGTGTCCAAGTGGGTGGAAGCAGTGGCATTGCCTACGATGCTAAGGTGGTGATTCGATTCTTGAAAAAGTATATTTTCACACGATTTGGCACACCTCGAGCTATCGTAAGTGACTTCGTGTTTTAAAATAGATTTTGAAACTGAGTGCCCACGCTACACGAGGTTTAAAATGTAAACAAATTTAAGGGGCCATCGTCGGGTGGAGTCGAGTGTGAAAAATCGAGATCTTGAAGAAATTTGACCAAAAACAACTTTCTATCGTTGTGAATTCATTTCCCATGTTTTTCATGCCACTTGCATTCAATTCATGCATTTCACAAGTTAGGCAAGAAAAATAAGTTTCGTGTGTCGTATGGGTCGAGAATCGAAAAACAGGAGAAAGGGCCATTCTGGTCGCATGGACTTACCAACCGTGCGATCGCACGAACATGACCAGAGCCCAAAAGGGCTCCATTCGTTTACTCCATGCGGTCGCATGGAGTGAATTTTTTTATTAAAAAAGGAAAGACAATGGGGTCACTTATAAACACACCTCATGACAGATCTCGACATTACACGACTCCACACTCGCACAGCTGCACCAAGTCTCTCCTCCAATCACCAAGCTTGCCTTGCATCTTTACAACTCACTCCAACCAGGACCCACATCATTACACCATTATTGACGTAGGGAAAGATTATAGGAAATATGAACGACGACACAAATATGAGAAAAACTCACGAAAACCTCAAAAACTGCTGCCTCAAAGGGCTAACAATGCTTTAAATAGTAAAGCCCTAGTAAAATTCGGAAAATAAATAATAAAATTGAAAAAAATGATATTTTTCCATAAATGGGAAAAGTCGGACTTCAACTAAAATTGAAACTCCTAAGGAATAGGATCGTCCTCCAACAAACGGAATTCGAATCCGAATTTTATTGAATGAGATATTGAGAAAAGAAAAGTTGTCGTAAAATAGTAAAAACTCTTAATCGAGGGCCTAAACGACGGAATTTTCCCAAAATTCGACGTTCGTCACAGCGAATCATATGAGACAGAGTGGTTGAAGGCACTTTTTCGGCTACATCGTCCAACCGATGCATATGAAGCTTGCATTGCACATTCTCAAGCCACGCTAATTCACTGAGATTGAGGCATGTGCAAGGCTTCTGGACTCTAATCCAACATACATGCGCAAACATTACTTCGAGGAACTGGGATTTGGAACTACAAAGGCAAGAACATCTATTCAGCAGCCTCCTAAGTTAGAACTCAAGCAGCTGCCATCTCACCTCCGATATGCTTATTTGGGGGGGAGCCTTCTACCCTTCCAGTTATTATTTCAAATTCTATCAGCGATGTAGAGGAGGAGGGGCTACTTCAGGTGCACAGGGACAATAAGACAGCCGTGGGATGGTCTATTACAGATACAAAGGGGTTCAGCTCGTCGTATTGCAAGCATAAAATACTTATGGAGAAAAACTTTAGACCGAGTGTTGATGGTCAGCGGCGATTGAATCCGTACATGAAGGAAGTGGTTAGGGCTGAAGTGTTGAAGTTACTTGATGCCCTGCATCAGACTGCGCATGGATCAGTCCAGTAGAGGTTGTGCCAAAAAAGGAGGTATCACGGTAACTGTATGGAGATTTTGCATTGATGCCACTCGGAAGGATCACTTTCCACTTCCATTCATTGATCATATGTTGGAGAAATTAAGTAGGGCACTCTCATTACTGTTTTGTGGATGGATATTCGGGGGTACAATCAGATTCCAGTGGCACCTGACGATCAAGAGAATACCACTTTCACATGTTCCTATGGTACTTTTGCATACCGTAGGATGCCTTTTGATTTGTGTAACGCCCCTGCCACTTTTCGGCGTTGCATGATGGCAAACTTCCCTGACATGGCTGAGAAGTTCATCGAGGTGTTCATGGACGACTTTTTCATTACTTGAATCTTCGTTCGATGAATGCTTGGAGCATTGTAGCTTAGTTTTACAGCGGTGCACAGAGACAAACTTGGTATTGAACTGGGAAAAATGTCAATTCATGTTACCGGAGGGCATTGTGTTGGGACACAGAATTTCAGCAAAGGGGATCGAGGTGGACAGAGAAAAGATTCAGGTAATTGAGAAACTACCCCCACCAACATCAGTAAACGGTGTTCGCAGTTTCCTTGAGAATGTCGGGTTTTACAAAAGATTCTTAAAAGGATTTTCTCAAAGATCACCAAACCGCTATGCAGCCTGTTGTCGAAAGACACTGCGTTCGAGTTTACAGATGAATGCCTAACAGCCTTCAACACTTTGAAAGAGAAACTGATTTCAACACCTATGATCGTGCCACCAGAATGGAGCTCACCGTTTGAGTTAATGTGTGACGCCCGTGATCTTGCAGTTGGGGGCTGTATTGGGACAACGTCGGAACAAGGTATTTTATGTGATCTATTATGCCAGCAAGGCCTTGAATGGCACTCAGCTTAATTATGGCACTACTGAGAAGGAGCTTCTAGTGTGGTGTACGCCTTCGACAAATTTCGATCATATCTCGTGGGATCGAAAGTTATAGTTTACACAGATCACATTGCCATCAAGTATCTGATGACGAAGGAGGACGCCAAGCTAAGACTCATTCGTTGGGTACTACTGCTGCAAGAATTTGATTCGGAGATCAGGGATAGAAAAAGGGAAGTGAAAATGTGGTAGCCGACCACTTATCCTGACCCAGCGAGCAGACAGAATCCGTGGAAATTAATGAGGTCTTTCCCGATGAGCAGAATTTTAGTGTGGAAGAAGAAACACCTTGGTACGATGACATAGTTAACTATCTAGCCAGGTCCGTCATTCCACCGGATTATTCATGTCATCAAATAATTTTTTTCTCTGAATTGAAGTACTACTTTTGGGAGGATCCCGTTCTCTACAGGCAAGGGACGGATCAAATTATTATACGGTGTGTTCTTGAAGAGGAGGTACGTAGAATATTGGAGCAATGTCACTCTTTAGCGTCTGCGGGGCATTTTGGGGTTTAGAAGACAACAACTAAGGTCTTACAATCAGGATTCTATTGGCCTTCATTGTTTCAGGACGCCTTTGTGTTTGTGAAAAGGTGTGATAGGTGCCAACAAACTGGAAACATATCAAGGAGGAATGAAATGCCTCTAAACAGCATTTTTGAGGTCAAATTATTTGATGTGAGGGGGGGTGGGGGAGGGGGTTGACTTCATGGGACCATTCCTGCCTTCATTCTCCAATAAGTACATTTTGGTTGCAGTGGATAATGTGTCCAAGTGGGTGGAAGCAGTGGCATTGCCTACGATGCTAAGGTGGTGATTCGATTCTTGAAAAAGTATATTTTTCACACGATTTGTCACACCTCGAGCTATCGTAAGTGACTTCGTGTTTAAAATAGATTTTGAAACTGAGTGCCCACGCTACACGAGGTTTAAAATGTAAACAAATTTAAGGGGCCATCGTCGGGTGGAGTCGAGTGTGAAAAATCGAGATCTTGAAGAAATTTGACCAAAAACAACTTTCTATCGTTGTGAATTCATTTCCCATGTTTTTCATGCCACTTGCATTCAATTCATGCATTTCACAAGTTAGGCAAGAAAAATAAGTTTCGTGTGTCGTATGGGTCGAGAATCGAAAAACAGGAGAAAGGGCCATTCTGGTCGCATGGACTTACCAACCGTGCGATCGATCGCACGAACATGACCAGAGCCCAAAAGGGCTCCATTCGTTTACTCCATGCGGTCGTAAGGAGGGAATTTTTTTTATTAAAAATGAAAAGACAATGGGGTCACTTATAAACACACCTCATGACAGATCTCGACATTACACGACTCCACACTCGCACAGCTGCACCAAGTCTCTCCTCCAATCACCAAGCTTGCCTTGCATCTTTACAACTCACTCCAACCAGGACCCACATCATTACACCATTATTGACGTAGGGAAAGATTATAGGAAATATGAACGACGACACAAATATGAGAAAACTCACGAAAACCTCAAAAACTGCTGCCTCAAAGGGCTTACAATGCTTTAAATAGTAAAGCCCTAGTAAAATTCGGAAAATAAATAATAAAATTGAAAAAATGATATTTTTCCATAAATGGGAAAAGTCGGACTTCAACTAAAATTGAAACTCCTAAGGAATAGGATCGTCCTCCAACAAACGGAATTCGAATCCGAATTTTATTGAATGAGATATTGAGAAAAGAAAAGTTGTCGTAAATAGTAAAAACTCTTAATCGAGGGCCTAAACGACGGAATTTTCCCAAAATTCGACGTTCGTCACAGCGAATCATATGAGACAGAGTGGTTGAAGGCACTTTTCGGCTACATCGTCCAACCGATGCATATGAAGCTTGCATTGCACATTCTCAAGCCACGCTAATTCACTTGAGATTGAGGCATGTGCAAGGCTTCTGGACTCTAATCCAACATACATGCGCAAACATTACTTCGAGGAACTGGGATTTGGAACTACAAAGGCAAGAAAGAACATCTATTCAGCAGCCTCCTAAGTTAGAACTCAAGCAGCTGCCATCTCACCTCCGATATGCTTATTTGGGGGAGCCTTCTACCCTTCCAGTTATTATTTCAAATTCTATCAGCGATGTAGAGGAGGAGGGGCTACTTCAGGTGCACAGGGACAATAAGACAGCCGTGGGATGGTCTATTACAGATACAAAGGGGTTCAGCTCGTCGTATTGCAAGCATAAAATACTTATGGAGAAAAACTTTAGACCGAGTGTTGATGGTCAGCGGCGATTGAATCCGTACATGAAGGAAGTGGTTAGGGCTGAAGTGTTGAAGTTACTTGATGCCCTGCATCAGACTGCGCATGGATCAGTCCAGTAGAGGTTGTGCCAAAAAAGGAGGTATCACGGTAACTGTATGGAGATTTTGCATTGATGCCACTCGGAAGGATCACTTTCCACTTCCATTCATTGATCATATGTTGGAGAAATTAAGTAGGGCACTCTCATTACTGTTTTGTGGATGGATATTCGGGGGGTACAATCAGATTCCAGTGGCACCTGACGATCAAGAGAATACCACTTTCACATGTTCCTATGGTACTTTTGCATACCGTAGGATGCCTTTTGATTTGTGTAACGCCCCCTGCCACTTTTCGGCGTTGCATGATGGCAAACTTCCCTGACATGGTTGAGAAGTTCATCGAGGTGTTCATGGACGACTTTTTCATTACTTGAATCTTCGTTCGATGAATGCTTGGAGCATTGTAGCTTAGTTTTACAGCGGTGCACAGAGACAAACTTGGTATTGAACTGGGAAAAATGTCAATTCATGTTACCGGAGGGCATTGTGTTGGGACACAGAATTTCAGCAAAGGGGATCGAGGTGGACAGAGAAAAGATTCAGGTAATTGAGAAACTACCCCCACCAACATCAGTAAACGGTGTTCGCAGTTTCCTTGAGAATGTCGGATTTTACAAAAGATTCATAAAAGGATTTCTCAAAGATCACCAAACCACTATGCAGCCTGTTGTCGAAAGACACTGCGTTCGAGTTTACAGATGAATGCCTAACAGCCTTCAACACTTTGAAAGAGAAACTGATTTCAACACCTATGATCGTGCCACCAGAACGGAGCTCACCGTTTGAGTTAATGTGTGACGCCCGTGATCTTGCAGTTGGGGGCTGTATTGGGATAACGTCGGAACAAGGTATTTTATGTGATCTATTATGCCAGCAAGGCCTTAAATGGCACTCAGCTTAATTATGGCACTCAGCTTTAGTTGTGGTGTACGCCTTCGACAAATTTCGATCATATCTTGTGGGATCGAAAGTTATAGTTTACACAGATCACATTGCCATCAAGTATCTGATGACGAAGGAGGACGCCAAGCTAAGACTCATTTGTTGGGTACTACTGCTGCAAGAATTTGATTCGGAGATCAGGGATAGAAAAAGGGAAGTGAAAATGTGGTAGCCGACCGCTTATCCTGACCCAGCGAGCAGACAGAATCAGTGGAAATTAATGAGGTCTTTCCCGATGAGCAGAATTTTAGTGTGGAAGAAACACCTTGGTATGATGACATAGTTAACTATCTAGCCAGGTCCGTCATTCCACCGGATTATTCATGTCATCGAATAATTTTTTTCTCTGAATTGAAGTACTACTTTTGGGAGGATCCCGTTCTCTACAGGCAAGGGACGGATCAAATTATTATACGGTGTGTTCTTGAAGAGGAGGTACGTAGAATATTGGAGCAATGTCACTCTTTAGCGTCTGCGGGGCATTTTGGGGTTTAGAAGACAACAACTAAGGTCTTACAATCAGGATTCTATTGGCCTTCATTGTTTCAGGACGCCTTTGTGTTTGTGAAAAGGTGTGATAGGTGCCAACAAACTGGAAACATATCAAGGAGGAATGAAATGCCTCTAAACAGCATTTTTGAGGTCAAATTATTTGATGTGAGGGGGGGGGGGGGGGGGCGGGGGTTGACTTCATGGGACCATTTCCTGCCTTCATTCTCCAATAAGTACATTTTGGTTGCAGTGGATAATGTGTCCAAGTGGTGGAAGCAGTGGCATTGCCTACGATGCTAAGGTGGTGATTCGATTCTTGAAAAAGTATATTTTCTCACGATTTTGGCACACCTCGAGCTATCGTAAGTGACTTCGTGTTTAAAATAGATTTTGAAACTGAGTGCCCACGCTACACGAGGGTTTAAAATGTAAACAAATTTAAGGGGCCATCGTCGGGTGGAGTCGAGTGTGAAAAATCGAGATCTTGAAGAAATTTGACCAAAAACAACTTTCTATCGTTGTGAATTCATTTCCCATGTTTTTCATGCCACTTGCATTCAATTCATGCATTTCACAAGTTAGGCAAGAAAAATAAGTTTCGTGTGTCGTATGGGTCGAGAATCGAAAAACAGGAGAAAGGGCCATTCTGGTCGCATGGACTTACCAACCGTGCGATCGCACGAACATGACCAGAGCCCAAAAGGGCTCCATTCGTTTACTCCATGCGGTCGTAAGGAGGGAATTTTTTTTATTAGAAATGGTAAGACAATGGGGTCACTTATAAACACACCTCATGACAGATCTCGACATTACACGACTCCACACTCGCACAGCTGCACCAAGTCTCTCCTCCAATCACCAAGCTTGCCTTGCATCTTTACAACTCACTCCAACCAGGACCCACATCATTACACCATTATTGACGTAGGGAAAGATTATAGGAAATATGAACGACGACACAAATATGAGAAAAACTCACGAAAACCTCAAAAACTGCTGCCTCAAAGGGCTTACAATGCTTTAAATAGTAAAGCCCTAGTAAAATTCGGAAAATAAATAATAAAATTGAAAAAAAAATGATATTTTTCCAGAAATGGGAAAAGTCGGACTTCAACTAAAATTGAAACTCCTAAGGAATAGGATCGTCCTCCAACAAACGGAATTCGAATCCGAATTTTATTGAATGAGATATTGAGAAAAGAAAAGTTGTCGTAAATAGTAAAAACTCTTAATCGAGGGCCTAAACGACGGAATTTTCCCAAAATTCGACGTTCGTCACAGCGAATCATATGAGACAGAGTGGTTGAAGGCACTTTTTTTCGGCTACATCGTCCAACCGATGCATATGAAGCTTGCATTGCACATTCTCAAGCCACGCTAATTCACCTGAGATTGAGGCATGTGCAAGGCTTCTGGACTCTAATCCAACATACATGCGCAAACATTACTTCGAGGAACTGGGATTTGGAACTACAAAGGCAAGAACATCTATTCAGCAGCCTCCTAAGTTAGAACTCAAGCAGCTGCCATCTCACCTCCGATATGCTTATTTGGGGGAGAGCCTTCTACCCTTCCAGTTATTATTTCAAATTCTATCAGCGATGTAGAGGAGGAGGGGCTACTTCAGGTGCACAGGGACAATAAGACAGCCGTGGGATGGTCTATTACAGATACAAAGGGGTTCAGCTCGTCGTATTGCAAGCATAAAATACTTATGGAGAAAAACTTTAGACCGAGTGTTGATGGTCAGCGGCGATTGAATCCGTACATGAAGGAAGTGGTTAGGGCTGAAGTGTTGAAGTTACTTGATGCCCTGCATCAGACTGCGCATGGATCAGTCCAGTAGAGGTTGTGCCAAAAAAGGAGGTATCACGGTAACTGTATGGAGAGTTTGCATTGATGCCACTCGGAAGGATCACTTTCCACTTCCATTCATTGATCATATGTTGGAGAAATTAAGTAGGGCACTCTCATTACTGTTTTGTGGATGGATATTCGGGGGTACAATCAGATTCCAGTGGCACCTGACGATCAAGAGAATACCACTTTCACATGTTCCTATGGTACTTTTGCATACCGTAGGATGCCTTTTGATTTGTGTAACGCCCCTGCCACTTTTCGGCGTTGCATGATGGCAAACTTCCCTGACATGGCTGAGAAGTTCATCGAGGTGTTCATGGACGACTTTTTCATTACTTGAATCTTCGTTCGATGAATGCTTGGAGCATTTGTAGCTTAGTTTTTACAGCGGTGCACAGAGACAAACTTGGTATTGAACTGGGAAAAATGTCAATTCATGTTACCGGAGGGCATTGTGTTGGGACACAGAATTTCAGCAAAGGGGATCGAGGTGGACAGAGAAAAGATTCAGGTAATTGAGAAACTACCCCCACCAACATCAGTAAACGGTGTTCGCAGTTTCCTTGAGAATGTCGGGTTTTACAAAAGATTCTTAAAAGGATTTCTCAAAGATCACCAAACCGCTATGCAGCCTGTTGTCGAAAGACACTGCGTTCGAGTTTACAGATGAATGCCTAACAGCCTTCAACACTTTGAAAGAGAAACTGATTTCAACACCTATGATCGTGCCACCAGAATGGAGCTCACCGTTTGAGTTAATGTGTGACGCCCGTGATCTTGCAGTTGGGGGCTGTATTGGGACAACGTCGGAACAAGGTATTTTATGTGATCTATTATGCCAGCAAGGCCTTAAATGGCACTCAGCTTAAATTATGAGGCACTCAGTTGTGGTGTACGCCTTCGACAAATTTCGATCATATCTTGTGGGATCGAAAGTTATAGTTTACACAGATCACATTGCCATCAAGTATCTGATGACGAAGGAGGACGCCAAGCTAAGACTCATTCGTTGGGTACTACTGCTGCAAGAATTTGATTCGGAGATCAGGGATAGAAAAAGGGAAGTGAAAATGTGGTAGCCGACCGCTTATCCTGACCCAGCGAGCAGACAGAATCAGTGGAAATTAATGAGGTCTTTCCCGATGAGCAGAATTTTAGTGTGGAAGAAACACCTTGGTATGATGACATAGTAACTAACTATCTAGCCAGGTCCGTCATTCCACCGGATTATTCATGTCATCAAATAATTTTTTTCTCTGAATTGAAGTACTACTTTTGGGAGGATCCCGTTCTCTACAGGCAAGGGACGGATCAAATTATTATACGGTGTGTTCTTGAAGAGGAGGTACGTAGAATATTGGAGCAATGTCACTCTTTAGCGTCTGCGGGGCATTTTGGGGTTTAGAAGACAACAACTAAGGTCTTACAATCAGGATTCTATTGGCCTTCATTGTTTCAGGACGCCTTTGTGTTTGTGAAAAGGTGTGATAGGTGCCAACAAACTGGAAACATATCAAGGAGGAATGAAATGCCTCTAAACAGCATTTTTGAGGTCAAATTATTTGATGTGAGGGGGGGGGGTGGGGGAGGGGGTTGACTTCATGGGACCATTCCTGCCTTCATTCTCCAATAAGTACATTTTGGTTGCAGTGGATAATGTGTCCAAGTGGGTGGAAGCAGTGGCATTGCCTACGATGCTAAGGTGGTGATTGGATTCTTGAAAAAGTATATTTTCACACGATTTGGCACACCTCGAGCTATCATAAGTGACTTCGTGTTTAAAATAGATTTTGAAACTGAGTGCCCACGCTCCACGAGGTTTAAAATGTAAACAAATTTAAGGGGCCATCGTCGGGTGGAGTCGAGTGTGAAAAATCGAGATCTTGAAGAAATTTGACCAAAAACAACTTTCTATCGTTGTGAATTCATTTCCCATGTTTTTCATGCCACTTGCATTCAATTCATGCATTTCACAAGTTAGGCAAGAAAAATGAGTTTCGTGTGTCGTATGGGTCGAGAATCGAAAAACAGGAGAAAGGGCCATTCTGGTCGCATGGACTTACCAACCGTGCGATCGCACGAACATGACCAGAGCCCAAAAGGGCTCCATTCGTTTACTCCATGCGGTCGTATGGAGTGATTTTTTTTTATTAAAAAAGGAAAGACAATGGGGTCACTTATAAACACACCTCATGACAGATCTCGACATTACACGACTCCACACTCGCACAGCTGCACCAAGTCTCTCCTCCAATCACCAAGCTTGCCTTGCATCTTTACAACTCACTCCAACCAGGACCCACATCATTACACCATTATTGACGTAGTGAAAGATTATAGGAAATATGAACGACGACACAAATATGAGAAAAACTCACGAAAACCTCAAAAACTGCTGCCTCAAAGGGCTTACAATGCTTTAAATAGTAAAGCCCTAGTAAAATTCGGAAAATAAATAATAAAATTGAAAAAATGATATTTTTCCAGAAATGGGAAAAGTCGGACTTCAACTAAAATTGAAACTCCTGAGATTAAGATCGTCCTCCAACAAACGGAATTCGAATCCGAATTTTATTGAATGAGATATTGAGAAAAGAAAAAGTTGTCGTAAATAGTAAAAACTCTTAATCGAGGGCCTGAACGACGGAATTTTCCCAAAATTCGACGTTCGTCACAGCGAATCATATGAGACAGAGTGGTTGAAGGCACTTTTTCGGCTACATCGTCCAACCGATGCATATGAAGCTTGCATTGCACATTCTCAAGCCACGCTAATTCACCTGAGATTGAGGCATGTGCAAGGCTTCTGGACTCTAATCCAACATACATGCGCAAACATTACTTCGAGGAACTGGGATTTGGAACTACAAAGGCAAGAACATCTATTCAGCAGCCTCCTAAGTTAGAACTCAAGCAGCTGCCATCTCACCTCCGATATGCTTATTTGGGGGGAGCCTTCTACCCTTCCAGTTATTATTTCAAATTCTATCAGCGATGTAGAGGAGGAGGGGCTACTTCAGGTGCACAGGGACAATAAGACAGCCGTGGGATGGTCTATTACAGATACAAAGGGGTTCAGCTCGTCGTATTGCAAGCATAAAATACTTATGGAGAAAAACTTTAGACCGAGTGTTGATGGTCAGCGGCGATTGAATCCGTACATGAAGGAAGTGGTTAGGGCTGAAGTGTTGAAGTTACTTGATGCCCTGCATCAGACAGCGCATGGATCAGTCCAGTACAGGTTGTGCCAAAAAAGGAGGTATCACAGTAACTGTATGGAGATTTTGCATTGATGCCACTCGGAAGGATCACTTTCCACTTCCATTCATTGATCATATGTTGGAGAAATTAAGTAGGGCACTCTCATTACTGTTTTGTGGATGGATATTCGGGGGTACAATCAGATTCCAGTGGCACCTGACGATCAAGAGAATACCACTTTCACATGTTCCTATGGTACTTTTGCATACCGTAGGATGCCTTTTGATTTGTGTAACCCCCCTGCCACTTTTCGGCGTTGCATGATGGCCAACTTCCCTGACATGGCTGAGAAGTTCATCGAGGTGTTCATGGACGACTTTTTCATTACTTGAATCTTCGTTCGATGAATGCTTGGAGCATTTGTAGCTTAGTTTTACAGCGGTGCACAGAGACAAACTTGGTATTGAACTGGGAAAAATGTCAATTCATGTTACCGGAGGGCATTGTGTTGGGACACAGAATTTCAGCAAAGGGGATCGAGGTGGACAGAGAAAAGATTCAGGTAATTGAGAAACTACCCCCACCAACATCAGTAAACGGTGTTCGCAGTTTCCTTGAGAATGTCGGGTTTTACAAAAGATTCTTAAAAGGATTTCTCAAAGATCACCAAACCGCTATGCAGCCTGTTGTTGAAAGACACTGCGTTCGAGTTTACAGATGAATGCCTAACAGCCTTCAACACTTTGAAAGAGAAACTGATTCAACACCTATGATCGTGCCACCAGAATGGAGCTCACCGTTTGAGTTAATGTGTGACGCCCGTGATCTTGCAGTTGGGGGCTGTATTGGGATAACGTCGGAACAAGGTATTTTATGTGATCTATTATGCCAGCAAGGCCTTAAATGGCACTCAGCTTAATTATGCCACTACTGAGAAGGAGCTTCTAGTTGTGGTGTACGCCTTCGACAAATTTCGATCATATCTTGTGGGATCGAAAGTTATAGTTTACACAGATCACATTGCCATCAAGTATCTGATGACGAAGGAGGACGCCAAGCTAAGACTCATTCGTTGGGTACTACTGCTGCAAGAATTTGATTCGGAGATCAGGGATAGAAAAAGGGAAGTGAAAATGTGGTAGCCGACCACTTATCCTGACCCAGCGAGCAGACAGAATCAGTGGAAATTAATGAGGTCTTTCCCGATGAGCAGAATTTTAGTGTGGAAGAAACACCTTGGTATGATGACATAGTTAACTATCTAGCCAGGTCCGTCATTCCACCGGATTATTCATGTCATCAAATAATTTTTTTCTCTGAATTGAAGTACTACTTTTGGGAGGATCCCGTTCTCTACAGGCAAGGGACGGATCAAATTATTATACGGTGTGTTCTTGAAGAGGAGGTACGTAGAATATTGGAGCAATGTCACTCTTTAGCGTCTGCGGGGCATTTTGGGGTTTAGAAGACAACAACTAAGGTCTTACAATCAGGATTCTATTGGCCTTCATTGTTTCAGGACGCCTTTGTGTTTGTGAAAAGGTGTGATAGGTGCCAACAAACTGGAAACATATCAAGGAGGAATGAAATGCCTCTAAACAGCATTTTTGAGGTCAAAATTATTTGATGTGAGGGGGGGGTGGGGGAGGGGGTTGACTTCATGGGACCATTCCTGCCTTCATTCCCAATAAGTACATTTTGGTTGCAGTGGATAATGTGTCCAAGTGGATGGAAGCAGTGGCATTGCCTACGATGCTAAGGTGGTGATTGGATTCTTTGAAAAAGTATATATTTTCACACGATTTGGCACACCTCGAGCTATCATAAGTGACTTCGTGTTTAAAATAGATTTTGAAACTGAGTGCCCACGCTCCACGAGGTTTAAAATGTAAACAAATTTAAGGGGCCATCGTCGGGTGGAGTCGAGTGTGAAAAATCGAGATCTTGAAGAAATTTGACCAAAAACAACTTTCTATCGTTGTGAATTCATTTCCCATGTTTTTCATGCCACTTGCATTCAATTCATGCATTTCACAAGTTAGGCAAGAAAAATGAGTTTCGTGTGTCGTATGGGTCGAGAATCAAAAAACAGGAGAAAGGGCCATTCTGGTCGCATGGACTTACCAACCGTGCGATCGCACGAACATGACCAGAGCCCAAAAGGGCTCCATTCGTTTACTCCATGCGGTCGCATGGAGTGAATTTTTTTATTAAAAAAGGAAAGACAATGGGGTCACTTATAAACACACCTCATGACAGATCTCGACATTACACGACTCCACACTCGCACAGCTGCACCAAGTCTCTCCTCCAATCACCAAGCTTGCCTTGCATCTTTACAACTCACTCCAACCAGGACCCACATCATTACACCATTTATTGACGTAGGGAAAGATTATATAGGAAATATGAACGACGACACAAATATGAGAAAAACTCACGAAAACCTCAAAAACTGCTGCCTCAAAGGGCTAACAATGCTTTAAATAGTAAAGCCCTAGTAAAATTCGGAAAATAAATAATAAAATTGAAAAAAATGATATTTTTCCATAAATGGGAAAAGTCGGACTTCAACTAAAATTGAAACTCCTGAGATTCAAGATCGTCCTCCAACAAACGGAATTCGAATCCGAATTTTATCGAATGAGATATTGAGAAAAGAAAAATTGTCGTAAATAGTAAAAACTCTTAATCGAGGGCCTAAACGACGTAATTTTCCCAAAATTCGACGTTCGTCACAGCGAATCATATGAGACAGAGTGGTTGAAGGCATTTTTCAGCTTGCATTGCACATTCTCAAGCCACGCTAATTCACTTGAGATTGAGGCATGTGCAAGGCTTCTGGACTCTAATCCAACATACATGCGCAAACATTACTTCGAGGAACTGGGATTTGGAACTACAAAGGCAAGAACATCTATTCAGCAGCCTCCTAAGTTAGAACTCAAGCAGCTGCCATCTCACCTCCGATATGCTTATTTGGGGGGAGCCTTCTACCCTTCCAGTTATTATTTCAAATTCTATCAGCGATGTAGAGGAGGAGAGGCTACTTCAGGTGCACAGGGACAATAAGACAGCCGTGGGATGGTCTATTACAGATACAAAGGGGTTCAGCTCGTCGTATTGCAAGCATAAAATACTTATGGAGAAAAACTTTAGACCGAGTGTTGATGGTCAGCGGCGATTGAATCCGTACATGAAGGAAGTGGTTAGGGCTGAAGTGTTGAAGTTACTTGATGCCCTGCATCAGACAGCGCATGGATCAGTCCAGTACAGGTTGTGCCAAAAAAGGAGGTATCACAGTAACTGTATGGAGAGTTTGCATTGATGCCACTCGGAAGGATCACTTTCCACTTCCATTCATTGATCATATGTTGGAGAAATTAAGTAGGGCACTCTCATTACTGTTTTGTGGATGGATATTCGGGGGTACAATCAGATTCCAGTGGCACCTGACGATCAAGAGAATACCACTTTCACATGTTCCTATGGTACTTTTGCATGCCGTAGGATGCCTTTTGATTTGTGTAACCCCCTGCCACTTTTCGGCGTTGCATGATGGCAAACTTCCCTGACATGGTTGAGAAGTTCATCGAGGTGTTCATGGACGACTTTTTCATTACTTGAATCTTCGTTCGATGAATGCTTGGAGCATTTCAGCTTAGTTTTACAGCGGTGCACAGAGACAAACTTGGTATTGAACTGGGGGAAAAATGTCAATTCATGTTACCGGAGGGCATTGTGTTGGGACACAGAATTTCAGCAAAGGGGATCGAGGTGGACAGAGAAAAGATTCAGGTAATTGAGAAACTACCCCCACCAACATCAGTAAACGGTGTTCGCAGTTTCCTTGAGAATGTCGGGTTTTACAAAAGATTCATAAAAGGATTTCTCAAAGATCACCAAACCACTATGCAGCCTGTTGTTGAAAGATACTGCGTTCGAGTTTACAGATGAATGCCTAACAGCCTTCAACACTTTGAAAGAGAAACTGATTTCAACACCTATGATCGTGCCACCAGAATGGAGCTCACCGTTTGAGTTAATGTGTGACGCCCGTGATCTTGCAGTTGCGGGCTGTATTGGGACAACGTCGGAACAAGGTGTTTTTATGTGATCTATTATGCCAGCAAGGCCTTGAATGGCACTCAGCTTAATTATGCCACTACTGAGAAGGAGCTTCTAGTTGTGGTGTACGACTTCGACAAATTTCGATCATATCTTGCGGGATCGAAAGTTATAGTTTACACAGATCACATTGCCATCAAGTATCTGATGACGAAGGAGGACGCCAAGCTAAGACTCATTCGTTGGGTACTACTGCTGCAAGAATTTGATTCGGAGATCAGGGATAGAAAAAGGGAAGTGAAAATGTGGTAGCCGACCACTTATCCTGACCCAGCGAGCAGACAGAATCAGTGGAAATTATTGAGGTCTTTCCCGATGAGCAGAATTTTAGTGTGGAAGAAACACCTTGGTATGATGACATAGTTAAGTCATTCCACCGGATTATTCATGTCATCAAATAATTTTTTTCTCTGAATTGAAGTACTACTTTTGGGAGGATCCCGTTCTCTACAGGCAAGGGACGGATCAAATTATTATACTGTGTGTTCTTGAAGAGGAGGTACGTAGAATATTGGAGCAATGTCACTCTTTAGCGTCTGCGGGGCATTTTGGGGCTTCGAAGACAACAACTAAGGTCTTACAATCAGGATTCTATTGGCCTTCATTGTTTCAGGACGCCTTTGTGTTTGTGAAAAGGTGTGATAGGTGCCAACAAACTGGAAACATATCAAGGAGGAATGAAATGCCTCTAAACAGCATTTTTGAGGTCAAATTATTTGATGTGAGGGGGGGTGGGGGAGGGGGTTGACTTCATGGGACCATTCCTGCCCAATAAGTACATTTTGGTTGCAGTGGATAATGTGTCCAAGTGGGTGGAAGCAGTTGCATTGCCTACGATGCTAAGGTGGTGATTGGATTCTTGAAAAAGTATATTTTTCACGATTTGGCACACCTCGAGCTATCGTAAGTGACTTCGTGTTTAAAATAGATTTTGAAACTGAGTGCCCACGATACACGAGGTTTAAAATGTAAACAAATTCAAGGGGCCATCGTCGGGTGGAGTCGAGTGTGAAAAATCGAGATCTTGAAGAAATTTGACCAAAAACAACTTTCTATCGTTGGGAATTCATTTCCCATGTTTTTCGTGCCACTTGCATTCAATTCATGCATTTCACAAGTTAGGCAAGAAAAATGAGTTCCGTGTGTCGTATGGGTCGAGAATCGAAAAACAGGAGAAAGGGCCATTCTGGTCGCATGGACTTACCAACCGTGCGATCGCACGAACATGACCAGAGCCCAAAAGGGCTCCATTCGTTTACTCCATGATGTCGTATGGAGGGAATTTTTTTTTATTAAAAAACGAAAGACAATGGGGTCACTTATAAACACACCTCATGACAGATCTCGACATTACACGACTCCACACTCGCACAGCTGCACCAAGTCTCTCCTCCAATCACCAAGCTTGCCTTGCATCTTTACAACTCACTCCAACCAGGACCCACATCATTACACCATTATTGACGTAGGGAAAGATTACAGGAAATATGAACGACGACACAAATACGAGAAAAACTCACGAAAACCTCAAAAACTGCTGCCTCAAAGGGCTTACAATGCTTTAAGTAGTAAAGCCCTAGTAAAATTCGGAAAATAAATAACGAAATTGAGAAAATGATATTTTTCCATAAATGGGAAAAGTCGGACTTCAACTAAAATTGAAACTCCTGAGATTCAAGATCGTCCTCCAACAAACGGAATTCGAATCCGAATTTTATCGAATGAGATATTGAGAAAAGAAAAATTGTCGTAAATAGTAAAAACTCTTAATCGAGGGCCTAAACGACGGAATTTTCCCAAAATTCGACGTTCGTCACAGCGAATCATATGAGACAGAGTGGTTGAAGGCTTTTTTCGGCTACATCGTCCAACCGATGCATATGAAGCTTGCATTGCACATTCTCAAGCCACGCTAATTCACTTGAGATTGAGGCATGTGCAAGGCTTCTGGACTCTAATCCAACATACATGCGCAAACATTACTTCGAGGAACTGGGATTTGGAACTACAAAGGCAAGAACATCTATTCAGCAGCCTCCTAAGTTAGAACTCAAGCAGCTGCCATCTCACCTCCGATATGCTTATTTGGGGAGAGCCTTCTACCCTTCCAGTTATTATTTCAAATTCTATCAGCGATGTAGAGAGGAGGAGAGGCTACTTCAGGTGCACAGGGACAATAAGACAGCCGTGGGATGGTCTATTACGGATACAAAGGGGTTCAGCTCGTCGTATTGCAAGCATAAAATACTTATGGAGAAAAACTTTAGACCGAGTGTTGATGGTCAGCGGCGATTGAATCCGTACATGAAGGAAGTGGTTAGGGCTGAAGTGTTGAAGTTACTTGATGCCCTGCATCAGACAGCGCATGGATCAGTCCAGTACAGGTTGTGCCAAAAAAGGAGGTATCACAGTAACTGTATGGAGATTTTGCATTGATGCCACTCGGAAGGATCACTTTCCACTTCCATTCATTGATCATATGTTGGAGAAATTTAAGTAGGGCACTCTCATTACTGTTTTGTGGATGGATATTCGGGGGTACAATCAGATTCCAGTGGCACCTGACGATCAAGAGAATACCACTTTCACATGTTCCTATGGTACTTTTGCATGCCGTAGGATGCCTTTTGATTTGTGTAACCCCCCTGCCACTTTTCGGCGTTGCATGATGGCCAACTTCCCTGACATGGTTGAGAAGTTCATCGAGGTGTTCATGGACGACTTTTTCATTACTTGAATCTTCGTTCGATGAATGCTTGGAGCATTTCAGCTTAGTTTTACAGCGGTGCACAGAGACAAACTTGGTATTGAACTGGGAAAAATGTCAATTCATGTTACCGGAGGGCATTGTGTTGGGACACAGAATTTCAGCAAAGGGGATCGAGGTGGACAGAGAAAAGATTCAGGTAATTGAGAAACTACCCCCACCAACATCAGTAAACGGTGTTCGCAGTTTCCTTGAGAATGTCGGGTTTTACAAAAGATACATGAAAGGATTTCTCAAAGATCACCAAACCACTATGCAGCCTGTTGTTGAAAGATACTGCGTTCGAGTTTACAGATGAATGCCTAACAGCCTTCAACACTTTGAAAGAGAAACTGATTTCATCACCTATGATCGTGCCACCAGAATGGAGCTCGCCGTTTGAGTTAATGTGTGACGCCCGTGATCTTGCAGTTGGGGGCTGTATTGGGACAACGTCGGAACAAGGTGTTTTATGTGATCTATTATGCCAGCAAGGCCTTGAATGGCACTCAGCTTAATTATGCCACTACTGAGAAGGAGCTTCTAGTTGTGGTGTACGACTTCGACAAATTTCGATCATATCTTGCGGGATCGAAAGTTATAGTTTACACAGATCACATTGCCATCAAGTATCTGATGACGAAGGAGGACGCCAAGCTAAGACTCATTCGTTGGGTACTACTGCTGCAAGAATTTGATTCGGAGATCAGGGATAGAAAAAGGGAAGTGAAAATGTGGTAGCCGACCACTTATCCTGACCCAGCGAGCAGACAGAATCAGTGGAAATTATTGAGGTCTTTCCCGATGAGCAGAATTTTTAGTGTGGAAGAAACACCTTGGTATGATGACATAGTTAACTAGTCATCCGTCATTCCACCGGATTATTCATGTCATCAAATAATTTTTTTCTCTGAATTGAAGTACTACTTTTGGGAGGATCCCGTTCTCTACAGGCAAGGGACGGATCAAATTATTATACTGTGTGTTCTTGAAGAGGAGGTACGTAGAATATTGGAGCAATGTCACTCTTTAGCGTCTGCGGGGCATTTTGGGGCTTCGAAGACAACAACTAAGGTCTTACAATCAGGATTCTATTGGCCTTCATTGTTTCAGGACGCCTTTGTGTTTGTGAAAAGGTGTGATAGGTGCCAACAAACTGGAAACATATCAAGGAGGAATGAAATGCCTCTAAACAGCATTTTTGAGGTCAAATTATTTGATGTGAGGGGGGGGGTGGGGGAGGGGGTTGACTTCATGGGGGACCATCCTGCCCTGCCCAATAAGTACATTTTGGTTGCAGTGGATAATGTGTCCAAGTGGATGGAAGCAGTGGCATTGCCTACGTTGCTAAGGTGCTGATTGGATTCTTGAAAAAGTATATTTTCTCACGATTTGGCACACCTCGAGCTATCGTAAGTGACTTCGTGTTTAAAATAGATTTTGAAACTGAGTGCCCACGATACACGAGGTTTAAAATGTAAACAAATTCAAGGGGCCATCGTCGGGTGGAGTCGAGTGTGAAAAATCGAGATCTTGAAGAAATTTGACCAAAAACAACTTTCTATCGTTGGGAATTCATTTCCCATGTTTTTCGTGCCACTTGCATTCAATTCATGCATTTCACAAGTTAGGCAAGAAAAATGAGTTTCCGTGTGTCGTATGGGTCGAGAATCGAAAAACAGGAGAAAGGGCCATTCTGGTCGCATGGACTTACCAACCGTGCGATCGCACGAACATGACCAGAGCCCAAAAGGGCTCCATTCGTTTACTCCATGATGTCGTATGGAGGGAATTTTTTTTTATTAAAAAACGAAAGACAATGGGGTCACTTATAAACACACCTCATGACAGATCTCGACATTACACGACTCCACACTCGCACAGCTGCACCAAGTCTCTCCTCCAATCACCAAGCTTGCCTTGCATCTTTACAACTCACTCCAACCTGGACCCACATCATTACACCATTATTGAGTAGGGAAAGATTATAGGAAATATGAACGACGACACAAATACGAGAAAAACTCACGAAAACCTCAAAAACTGCTGCCTCAAAGGGCTTACAATGCTTTAAATAGTAAAGCCCTAGTAAAATTCGGAAAATAAATAATGAAATTGAAAAAATGATATTTTTCCATAAATGGGAAAAGTCGGACTTCAACTAAAATTGAAACTCCTAAGATTCAGGATCGTCCTCCAACAAACGGAATTCGAATCCGAATTTTATTAAATGAGATATTGAGAAAAGAAAAATTGTCGTAAATAGTAAAAACTCTTAATCGAGGGCCTAAACGACGGAAATTTTCCCAAAATTCGACGTTCGTCACAGCGAATCATATGAGACAGAGTGGTTAAAGGCATTTTTTTCGCTACATCGTCCAGCCGACGCATATGAAGCTTGCATTGCACATTCTCAAGCCACGCTAATTCACTTGAGATTGAGGCATGTGCAAGGCTTCTGGACTCTAATCCAACATACATGCGCAAACATTACTTCGAGGAACTGGGATTTGGAACTACAAAGGCAAGAACATCTATTCAGCAGCCTCCTAAGTTAGAACTCAAGCAGCTGCCATCTCACCTCCGATATGCTTATTTGGGGAGAGCCTTCTACCCTTCCAGTTATTATTTCAAATTCTATCAGCGATGTAGAGGAGGAGAGGCTACTTCAGGTGCACAGGGACAATAAGACAGCCGTGGGATGGTCTATTACGGATACAAAGGGGTTCAGCTCGTCGTATTGCAAGCATAAAATACTTATGGAGAAAAACTTTAGACCGAGTGTTGATGGTCAGCGGCGATTGAATCCGTACATGAAGGAAGTGGTTAGGGCTGAAGTGTTGAAGTTACTTGATGCCCTGCATCAGACAGCGCATGGATCAGTCCAGTACAGGTTGTGCCAAAAAAGGAGGTATCACAGTAACTGTATGGAGAGTTTGCATTGATGCCACTCGGAAGGATCACTTTCCACTTCCATTCATTGATCATATGTTGGAGAAATTAAGTAGGGCACTCTCATTACTGTTTTGTGGATGGATATTCGGGGGTACAATCAGATTCCAGTGGCACCTGACGATCAAGAGAATACCACTTTCACATGTTCCTATGGTACTTTTGCATGCCGTAGGATGCCTTTTGATTTGTGTGTAACCCCCTGCCACTTTTCGGCGTTGCATGATGGCCAACTTCCCTGACATGGTTGAGAAGTTCATCGAGGTGTTCATGGACGACTTTTTCATTACTTGAATCTTCGTTCGATGAATGCTTGGAGCATTTCAGCTTAGTTTTACAGCGGTGCACAGAGACAAACTTGGTATTGAACTGGGGAAAAATGTCAATTCATGTTACCGGAGGGCATTGTGTTGGGACACAGAATTTCAGCAAAGGGGATCGAGGTGGACAGAGAAAAGATTCAGGTAATTGAGAAACTACCCCCACCAACATCAGTAAACGGTGTTCGCAGTTTCCTTGAGAATGTCGGGTTTTACAAAAGATACATGAAAGGATTTCTCAAAGATCACCAAACCACTATGCAGCCTGTTGTTGAAAGATACTGCGTTCGAGTTTACAGATGAATGCCTAACAGCCTTCAACACTTTGAAAGAGAAACTGATTCAACACCTATGATCGTGCCACCAGAATGGAGCTCGCCGTTTGAGTTAATGTGTGACGCCCGTGATCTTGCAGTTGGGGGCTGTATTGGGACAACGTCGGAACAAGGTGTTTTATGTGATCTATTATGCCAGCAAGGCCTTGAATGGCACTCAGCTTAATTATGCCACTACTGAGAAGGAGCTTCTAGTTGTGGTGTACGACTTCGACAAATTTCGATCATATCTTGCGGGATCGAAAGTTATAGTTTACACAGATCACATTGCCATCAAGTATCTGATGACGAAGGAGGACGCCAAGCTAAGACTCATTCGTTGGGTACTACTGCTGCAAGAATTTGATTCGGAGATCAGGGATAGAAAAAGGGAAGTGAAAATGTGGTAGCCGACCACTTATCCTGACCCAGCGAGCAGACAGAATCAGTGGAAATTATTGAGGTCTTTCCCGATGAGCAGAATTTTAGTGTGGAAGGAACACCTTGGTATGATGACATAGTTAAGTCATTCCATTCCCCGGATTATTCATGTCATCAAATAATTTTTTTTCTCTGAATTGAAGTACTACTTTTGGGAGGATCCCGTTCTCTACAGGCAAGGGACGGATCAAATTATTATACTGTGTGTTCTTGAAGAGGAGGTACGTAGAATATTGGAGCAATGTCACTCTTTAGCGTCTGCGGGGCATTTTGGGGCTTCGAAGACAACAACTAAGGTCTTACAATCAGGATTCTATTGGCCTTCATTGTTTCAGGACGCCTTTGTGTTTGTGAAAAGGTGTGATAGGTGCCAACAAACTGGAAACATATCAAGGAGGAATGAAATGCCTCTAAACAGCATTTTTGAGGTCAAATTATTTGATGTGAGGGGGGGTGGGGGAGGGGGTTGACTTCATGGGACCATTCCTGCCCAATAAGTACATTTTGGTTGCAGTGGATAATGTGTCCAAGTGGATGGAAGCAGTGGCATTGCCTACGTTGCTAAGGTGCTGATTGGATTCTTGAAAAAGTATATTTTCACACGATTTGGCACACCTCGAGCTATCATAAGTGACTTCGTGTTTAAAATAGATTTTGAAACTGAGTGCCCACGATACACGAGGTTTAAAATGTAAACAAATTCAAGGGGCCATCGTCGGGTGGAGTCGAGTGTGAAAAAATCGAGATCTTGAAGAAATTTGACCAAAAACAACTTTCTATCGTTGGGAATTCATTTCCCATGTTTTTCGTGCCACTTGCATTCAATTCATGCATTTCACAAGTTAGGCAAGAAAAAAATGAGTTCCGTGTGTCGTATGGGTCGAGAATCGAAAAACAGGAGGAAAGGGCCATTCTGGTCGCATGGACTTACCAACCGTGCGATCGCACGAACATGACCAGAGCCCAAAAGGGCTCCATTCGTTTACTCCATGATGTCGTATGGAGGGAATTTTTTTTTTATTAAAAAACGAAAGACAATGGGGTCACTTATAAACACACCTCATGACAGATCTCGACATTACACGACTCCACACTCGCACAGCTGCACCAAGTCTCTCCTCCAATCACCAAGCTTGCCTTGCATCTTTACAACTCACTCCAACCTGGACCCACATCATTACACCATTGTTGAGTAGGGAAAGATTATAGGAAATATGAACGACGACACAAATACGAGAAAAACTCACGAAAACCTCAAAAACTGCTGCCTCAAAGGGCTTACAATGCTTTAAATAGTAAAGCCCTAGTAAAATTCGGAAAATAAATAATGAAATTGAAAAAATGATATTTTTCCATAAATGGGAAAAGTCGGACTTCAACTAAAATTGAAACTCCTAAGATTCAGGATCGTCCTCCAACAAACGGAATTCGAATCCGAATTTTATTAAATGAGATATTGAGAAAAGAAAAATTGTCGTAAATAGTAAAAAACTCTTAATCGAGGGCCTAAACGACGGAATTTTCCCAAAATTCGACGTTCGTCACAGCGAATCATATGAGACAGAGTGGTTGAAGGCATTTTTTTCGACTACATCGTCCAGCCGACGCATATGAAGCTTGCATTGCACATTCTCAAGCCACGCTAATTCACTTGAGATTGAGGCATGTGCAAGGCTTCTGGACTCTAATCCAACATACATGCGCAAACATTACTTCGAGGAACTGGGATTTGGAACTACAAAAGGCAAGAACATCTATTCAGCAGCCTCCTAAGTTAGAACTCAAGCAGCTGCCATCTCACCTCCGATATGCTTATTTGGGGAGAGCCTTCTACCCTTCCAGTTATTATTTCAAATTCTATCAGCGATGTAGAGGAGGAGAGGCTGCTTCAGGTGCACAGGGACAATAAGACAGCCGTGGGATGGTCTATTACGGATACAAAGGGGTTCAGCTCGTCGTATTGCAAGCATAAAATACTTATGGAGAAAAACTTTAGACCGAGTGTTGATGGTCAGCGGCGATTGAATCCGTACATGAAGGAAGTGGTTAGGGCTGAAGTGTTGAAGTTACTTGATGCCCTGCATCAGACAGCGCATGGATCAGTCCAGTACAGGTTGTGCCAAAAAAGGAGGTATCACAGTAACTGTATGGAGAGTTTGCATTGATGCCACTCGGAAGGATCACTTTCCACTTCCATTCATTGATCATATGTTGGAGAAATTAAGTAGGGCACTCTCATTACTGTTTTGTGGATGGATATTCGGGGGTACAATCAGATTCCAGTGGCACCTGACGATCAAGAGAATACCACTTTCACATGTTCCTATGGTACTTTTGCATGCCGTAGGATGCCTTTTGATTTGTGTAACCCCCCTGCCACTTTTCGGCGTTGCATGATGGCCAACTTCCCTGACATGGTTGAGAAGTTCATCGAGGTGTTCATGGACGACTTTTTCATTACTTGAATCTTCGTTCGATGAATGCTTGGAGCATTTCAGCTTAGTTTTACAGCGGTGCACAGAGACAAACTTGGTATTGAACTGGGAAAAATGTCAATTCATGTTACCGGAGGGCATTGTGTTGGGACACAGAATTTCAGCAAAGGGGATCGAGGTGGACAGAGAAAAGATTCAGGTAATTGAGAAACTACCCCCACCAACATCAGTAAACGGTGTTCGCAGTTTCCTTGAGAATGTCGGGTTTTACAGAAGATACATGAAAGGATTTCTCAAAGATCACCAAACCACTATGCAGCCTGTTGTTGAAAGATACTGCGTTCGAGTTTACAGATGAATGCCTAACAGCCTTCAACACTTTGAAAAGAGTAACTGATTCAACACCTATGATCGTGCCACCAGAATGGAGCTCGCCGTTTGAGTTAATGTGTGACGCCCGTGATCTTGCAGTTGGGGGCTGTATTGGGACAACGTCGGAACAAGGTGTTTTATGTGATCTATTATGCCAGCAAGGCCTTGAATGGCACTCAGCTTAATTATGCCACTACTGAGAAGGAGCTTCTAGTTGTGGTGTACGACTTCGACAAATTTCGATCATATCTTGCGGGATCGAAAGTTATAGTTTACACAGATCACATTGCCATCAAGTATCTGATGACGAAGGAGGACGCCAAGCTAAGACTCATTCGTTGGGTACTACTGCTGCAAGAATTTGATTCGGAGATCAGGGATAGAAAAAGGGAAGTGAAAATGTGGTAGCCGACCACTTATCCTGACCCAGCGAGCAGACAGAATCAGTGGAAATTATTGAGGTCTTTCCCGATGAGCAGAATTTTAGTGTGGAAGGAACACCTTGGTATGATGACATAGTTAAGTCATTCCACCGGATTATTCATGTCATCAAATAATTTTTTTCTCTGAATTGAAGTACTACTTTTGGGAGGATCCCGTTCTCTACAGGCAAGGGACGGATCAAATTATTATACTGTGTGTTCTTGAAGAGGAGGTACGTAGAATATTGGAGCAATGTCACTCTTTAGCGTCTGCGGGGCATTTTGGGGCTTCGAAGACAACAACTAAGGTCTTACAATCAGGATTCTATTGGCCTTCATTGTTTCAGGACGCCTTTGTGTTTGTGAAAAGGTGTGATAGGTGCCAACAAACTGGAAACATATCAAGGAGGAATGAAATGCCTCTAAACAGCATTTTTGAGGTCAAATTATTTGATGTGAGGGGGGGTGGGGGAGGGGGTTGACTTCATGGGACCATTCCTGCCCAATAAGTACATTTTGGTTGCAGTGGATAATGTGTCCAAGTGGATGGAAGCAGTGGCATTGCCTACGTTGCTAAGGTGCTGATTGGATTCTTGAAAAAGTATATTTTCTCACGATTTGGCACACCTCGAGCTATCGTAAGTGACTTCGTGTTTAAAATAGATTTTGAAACTGAGTGCCCACGATACACGAGGTTTAAAATGTAAACAAATTCAAGGGGCCATCGTCGGGTGGAGTCGAGTGTGAAAAATCGAGATCTTGAAGAAATTTGACCAAAAACAACTTTCTATCGTTGGGAATTCATTTCCCATGTTTTTCGTGCCACTTGCATTCAATTCATGCATTTCACAAGTTAGGCAAGAAAAATGAGTTCCGTGTGTCGTATGGGTCGAGAATCGAAAAACAGGAGAAGTGGCCATTCTGGTCGCATGGACTTACCAACCGTGCGATCGCACGAACATGACCAGAGCCCAAAAGGGCTCCATTCGTTTACTCCATGATGTCGTATGGAGGGAATTTTTTTTATTAAAAAACGAAAGACAATGGGGTCACTTATAAACACACCTCATGACAGATCTCGACATTACACGACTCCACACTCGCACAGCTGCACCAAGTCTCTCCTCCAATCACCAAGCTTGCCTTGCATCTTTACAACTCACTCCAACCTGGACCCACATCATTACACCATTGTTGAGTAGGGAAAGATTATAGGAAATATGAACGACGACACAAAATACGAGAAAAACTCACGAAAACCTCAAAAAACTGCTGCCTCCAAGGGCTTACAATGCTTTAAATAGTAAAGCCCTAGTAAAATTCGGAAAATAAATAATGAAATTGAAAAAATGATATTTTTCCATAAATGGGAAAAGTCGGACTTCAACTGAAATTGAAACTCCTAAGATTCAGGATCGTCCTCCAACAAACGGAATTCGAATCCGAATTTTATTAAATGAGATATTGAGAAAAGAAAAATTGTCGTAAATAGTAAAAACTCTTAATCGAGGGGCCTAAACGACGGAATTTTCCCAAAATTCGACGTTCGTCACAGCGAATCATATGAGACAGAGTGGTTTAAAGGCATTTTTCGACTACATCGTCCAGCCGACGCATATGAAGCTTGCATTGCACATTCTCAAGCCACGCTAATTCACTTGAGATTGAGGCATGTGCAAGGCTTCTGGACTCTAATCCAACATACATGCGCAAACATTACTTCGAGGAACTGGGATTTGGAACTACAAAGGCAAGAACATCTATTCAGCAGCCTCCTAAGTTAGAACTCAAGCAGCTGCCATCTCACCTCCGATATGCTTATTTGGGGAGAGCCTTCTACCCTTCCAGTTATTATTTCAAATTCTATCAGCGATGTAGAGGAGGAGAGGCTGCTTCAGGTGCACAGGGACAATAAGACAGCCGTGGGATGGTCTATTACGGATACAAAGGGGTTCAGCTCGTCGTATTGCAAGCATAAAATACTTATGGAGAAAAACTTTAGACCGAGTGTTGATGGTCAGCGGCGATTGAATCCGTACATGAAGGAAGTGGTTAGGGCTGAAGTGTTGAAGTTACTTGATGCCCTGCATCAGACAGCGCATGGATCAGTCCAGTACAGGTTGTGCCAAAAAAGGAGGTATCACAGTAACTGTATGGAGAGTTTGCATTGATGCCACTCGGAAGGATCACTTTCCACTTCCATTCATTGATCATATGTTGGAGAAATTAAGTAGGGCACTCTCATTACTGTTTTGTGGATGGATATTCGGGGGTACAATCAGATTCCAGTGGCACCTGACGATCAAGAGAATACCACTTTCACATGTTCCTATGGTACTTTTGCATGCCGTAGGATGCCTTTTGATTTGTGTAACCCCCCTGCCACTTTTCGGCGTTGCATGATGGCCAACTTCCCTGACATGGTTGAGAAGTTCATCGAGGTGTTCATGGACGACTTTTTCATTACTTGAATCTTCGTTCGATGAATGCTTGGAGCATTTCAGCTTAGTTTTACAGCGGTGCACAGAGACAAACTTGGTATTGAACTGGGAAAAATGTCAATTCATGTTACCGGAGGGCATTGTGTTGGGACACAGAATTTCAGCAAAGGGGATCGAGGTGGACAGAGAAAAGATTCAGGTAATTGAGAAACTACCCCCACCAACATCAGTAAACGGTGTTCGCAGTTTCCTTGAGAATGTCGGGTTTTACAGAAGATACATGAAAGGATTTCTCAAAGATCACCAAACCACTATGCAGCCTGTTGTTGAAAGATACTGCGTTCGAGTTTACAGATGAATGCCTAACAGCCTTCAACACTTTGAAAGAGAAACTGATTCAACACCTATGATCGTGCCACCAGAATGGAGCTCGCCGTTTGAGTTAATGTGTGACGCCCGTGATCTTGCAGTTGGGGGCTGTATTGGGACAACGTCGGAACAAGGTGTTTTATGTGATCTATTATGCCAGCAAGGCCTTGAATGGCACTCAGCTTAATTATGCCACTACTGAGAAGGAGCTTCTAGTTGTGGTGTACGACTTCGACAAATTTCGATCATATCTTGCGGGATCGAAAGTTATAGTTTACACAGATCACATTGCCATCAAGTATCTGATGACGAAGGAGGACGCCAAGCTAAGACTCATTCGTTGGGTACTACTGCTGCAAGAATTTGATTCGGAGATCAGGGATAGAAAAAGGGAAGTGAAAATGTGGTAGCCGACCACTTATCCTGACCCAGCGAGCAGACAGAATCAGTGGAAATTATTGAGGTCTTTCCCGATGAGCAGAATTTTAGTGTGGAAGGAACACCTTGGTATGATGACATAGTTAAGTCATTCCACCGGATTATTCATGTCATCAAATAATTTTTTTCTCTGAATTGAAGTACTACTTTTGGGAGGATCCCGTTCTCTACAGGCAAGGGACGGATCAAATTATTATACTGTGTGTTCTTGAAGAGGAGGTACGTAGAATATTGGAGCAATGTCACTCTTTAGCGTCTGCGGGGCATTTTGGGGCTTCGAAGACAACAACTAAGGTCTTACAATCAGGATTCTATTGGCCTTCATTGTTTCAGGACGCCTTTGTGTTTGTGAAAAGGTGTGATAGGTGCCAACAAACTGGAAACATATCAAGGAGGAATGAAATGCCTCTAAACAGCATTTTTGAGGTCAAATTATTTGATGTGAGGGGGGGTGGGGGAGGGGGTTGACTTCATGGGACCATTCCTGCCCAATAAGTACATTTTGGTTGCAGTGGATAATGTGTCCAAGTGGATGGAAGCAGTGGCATTGCCTACGTTGCTAAGGTGCTGATTGGATTCTTGAAAAAGTATATTTTCTCACGATTTGGCACACCTCGAGCTATCGTAAGTGACTTCGTGTTTAAAATAGATTTTGAAACTGAGTGCCCACGATACACGAGGTTTAAAATGTAAACAAATTCAAGGGGCCATCGTCGGGTGGAGTCGAGTGTGAAAAATCGAGATCTTGAAGAAATTTGACCAAAAACAACAACTTTCTATCGTTGGGAATTCATTTCCCATGTTTTTCGTGCCACTTGCATTCAATTCATGCATTTCACAAGTTAGGCAAGAAAAATGAGTTCCGTGTGTCGTATGGGTCGAGAATCGAAAAACAGGAGAGAAGTGGCCATTCTGGTCGCATGGACTTACCAACCGTGCGATCGCACGAACATGACCAGAGCCCAAAAGGGCTCCATTCGTTTACTCCATGATGTCGTATGGAGGGAATTTTTTTTATTAAAAAACGAAAGACAATGGGGTCACTTATAAACACACCTCATGACAGATCTCGACATTACACGACTCCACACTCGCACAGCTGCACCAAGTCTCTCCTCCAATCACCAAGCTTGCCTTGCATCTTTACAACTCACTCCAACCTGGACCCACATCATTACACCATTGTTGAGTAGGGAAAGATTATAGGAAATATGAACGACGACACAAATACGAGAAAAACTCACGAAAACCTCAAAAACTGCTGCCTCGAAGGGCTTACAATGCTTTAAATAGTAAAGCCCTAGTAAAATTCGGAAAATAAATAATGAAATTGAAAAAATGATATTTTTCCATAAATGGGAAAAGTCGGACTTCAACTGAAATTGAAACTCCTAAGATTCAGGATCGTCCTCCAACAAACGGAATTCGAATCCGAATTTTATTAAATGAGATATTGAGAAAAGAAAAATTGTCGTAAATAGTAAAAACTCTTAATCGAGGGCCTAAACGACGGAATTTTCCCAAAATTCGACGTTCGTCACAGCGAATCATATGAGACAGAGTGGTTAAAGGCATTTTTCGACTACATCGTCCAGCCGACGCATATGAAGCTTGCATTGCACATTCTCAAGCCACGCTAATTCACTTGAGATTGAGGCATGTGCAAGGCTTCTGGACTCTAATCCAACATACATGCGCAAACATTACTTCGAGGAACTGGGATTTGGAACTACAAAGGCAAGAACATCTATTCAGCAGCCTCCTAAGTTAGAACTCAAGCAGCTGCCATCTCACCTCCGATATGCTTATTTGGGGGGGAGCCTTCTACCCTTCCAGTTATTATTTCAAATTCTATCAGCGATGTAGAGGAGGAGAGGCTGCTTCAGGTGCACAGGGACAATAAGACAGCCGTGGGATGGTCTATTACGGATACAAAGGGGTTCAGCTCGTCGTATTGCAAGCATAAAATACTTATGGAGAAAAACTTTAGACCGAGTGTTGATGGTCAGCGGCGATTGAATCCGTACATGAAGGAAGTGGTTAGGGCTGAAGTGTTGAAGTTACTTGATGCCCTGCATCAGACAGCGCATGGATCAGTCCAGTACAGGTTGTGCCAAAAAAGGAGGTATCACAGTAACTGTATGGAGAGTTTGCATTGATGCCACTCGGAAGGATCACTTTCCACTTCCATTCATTGATCATATGTTGGAGAAATTAAGTAGGGCACTCTCATTACTGTTTTGTGGATGGATATTCGGGGGTACAATCAGATTCCAGTGGCACCTGACGATCAAGAGAATACCACTTTCACATGTTCCTATGGTACTTTTGCATGCCGTAGGATGCCTTTTGATTTGTGTAACCCCCCTGCCACTTTTCGGCGTTGCATGATGGCCAACTTCCCTGACATGGTTGAGAAGTTCATCGAGGTGTTCATGGACGACTTTTTCATTACTTGAATCTTCGTTCGATGAATGCTTGGAGCATTTCAGCTTAGTTTTACAGCGGTGCACAGAGACAAACTTGGTATTGAACTGGGAAAAATGTCAATTCATGTTACCGGAGGGCATTGTGTTGGGACACAGAATTTCAGCAAAGGGGATCGAGGTGGACAGAGAAAAGATTCAGGTAATTGAGAAACTACCCCCACCAACATCAGTAAACGGTGTTCGCAGTTTCCTTGAGAATGTCGGGTTTTACAAAGATACATGAAAGGATTTCTCAAAGATCACCAAACCACTATGCAGCCTGTTGTTGAAAGATACTGCGTTCGAGTTTACAGATGAATGCCTAACAGCCTTCAACACTTTGAAAGAGTAACTGATTCAACACCTATGATCGTGCCACCAGAATGGAGCTCGCCGTTTGAGTTAATGTGTGACGCCCGTGATCTTGCAGTTGGGGGCTGTATTGGGACAACGTCGGAACAAGGTGTTTTATGTGATCTATTATGCCAGCAAGGCCTTGAATGGCACTCAGCTTAATTATGCCACTACTGAGAAGGAGCTTCTAGTTGTGGTGTACGACTTCGACAAATTTCGATCATATCTTGCGGGATCGAAAGTTATAGTTTACACAGATCACATTGCCATCAAGTATCTGATGACGAAGGAGGACGCCAAGCTAAGACTCATTCGTTGGGTACTACTGCTGCAAGAATTTGATTCGGAGATCAGGGATAGAAAAAGGGAAGTGAAAATGTGGTAGCCGACCACTTATCCTGACCCAGCGAGCAGACAGAATCAGTGGAAATTATTGAGGTCTTTCCCGATGAGCAGAATTTTAGTGTGGAAGGAACACCTTGGTATGATGACATAGTTAAGTCATTCCACCGGATTATTCATGTCATCAAATAATTTTTTTCTCTGAATTGAAGTACTACTTTTGGGAGGATCCCGTTCTCTACAGGCAAGGGACGGATCAAATTATTATACTGTGTGTTCTTGAAGAGGAGGTACGTAGAATATTGGAGCAATGTCACTCTTTAGCGTCTGCGGGGCATTTTGGGGCTTCGAAGACAACAACTAAGGTCTTACAATCAGGATTCTATTGGCCTTCATTGTTTCAGGACGCCTTTGTGTTTGTGAAAAGGTGTGATAGGTGCCAACAAACTGGAAACATATCAAGGAGGAATGAAATGCCTCTAAACAGCATTTTTGAGGTCAAATTATTTGATGTGTGGGGGGGTGGGGGAGGGGGTTGACTTCATGGGACCATTCCTGCCCAATAAGTACATTTTGGTTGCAGTGGATAATGTGTCCAAGTGGATGGAAGCAGTGGCATTGCCTACGTTGCTAAGGTGCTGATTGGATTCTTGAAAAAGTATATTTTCACACGATTTGGCACACCTCGAGCTATCGTAAGTGACTTCGTGTTTAAAATAGATTTTGAAACTGAGTGCCCACGATACACGAGGTTTAAAATGTAAACAAATTCAAGGGGCCATCGTCGGGTGGAGTCGAGTGTGAAAAATCGAGATCTTGAAGAAATTTGACCAAAAACAACTTTCTATCGTTGGGAATTCATTTCCCATGTTTTTTCGTGCCACTTGCATTCAATTCATGCATTTCACAAGTTAGGCAAGAAAAATGAGTTCCGTGTGTCGTATGGGTCGAGAATCGAAAAACAGGAGAAAGTGGCCATTCTGGTCGCATGGACTTACCAACCGTGCGATCGCACGAACATGACCAGAGCCCAAAAGGGCTCCATTCGTTTACTCCATGATGTCGTATGGAGGGAATTTTTTTTATTAAAAAACGAAAGACAATGGGGTCACTTATAAACACACCTCATGACAGATCTCGACATTACACGACTCCACACTCGCACAGCTGCACCAAGTCTCTCCTCCAATCACCAAGCTTGCCTTGCATCTTTACAACTCACTCCAACCTGGACCCACATCATTACACCATTGTTGAGTAGGGAAAGATTATAGGAAATATGAACGACGACACAAATACGAGAAAAACTCACGAAAACCTCAAAAACTGCTGCCTCGAAGGGCTTACAATGCTTTAAATAGTAAAGCCCTAGTAAAATTCGGAAAATAAATAATGAAATTGAAAAAATGATATTTTTCCATAAATGGGAAAAGTCGGACTTCAACTAAAATTGAAACTCCTAAGATTCAGGATCGTCCTCCAACAAACGGAATTCGAATCCGAATTTTATTAAATGAGATATTGAGAAAAGAAAAATTGTCGTAAATAGTAAAAACTCTTAATCGAGGGCCTAAACGACGGAATTTTCCCAAAATTCGACGTTCGTCACAGCGAATCATATGAGACAGAGTGGTTAAAGGCATTTTTTCGACTACATCGTCCAACCGACGCATATGAAGCTTGCATTGCACATTCTCAAGCCACGCTAATTCACTTGAGATTGAGGCATGTGCAAGGCTTCTGGACTCTAATCCAACATACATGCGCAAACATTACTTCGAGGAACTGGGATTTGGAACTACAAAGGCAAGAACATCTATTCAGCAGCCTCCTAAGTTAGAACTCAAGCAGCTGCCATCTCACCTCCGATATGCTTATTTGGGGGAGAGCCTTCTACCCTTCCAGTTATTATTTCAAATTCTATCAGCGATGTAGAGGAGGAGAGGCTACTTCAGGTGCACAGGGACAATAAGACAGCCGTGGGATGGTCTATTACGGATACAAAGGGGTTCAGCTCGTCGTATTGCAAGCATAAAATACTTATGGAGAAAAACTTTAGACCGAGTGTTGATGGTCAGCGGCGATTGAATCCGTACATGAAGGAAGTGGTTAGGGCTGAAGTGTTGAAGTTACTTGATGCCCTGCATCAGACAGCGCATGGATCAGTCCAGTACAGGTTGTGCCAAAAAAAGGAGGTATCACAGTAACTGTATGGAGAGTTTGCATTGATGCCACTCGGAAGGATCACTTTCCACTTCCATTCATTGATCATATGTTGGAGAAATTAAGTAGGGCACTCTCATTACTGTTTTGTGGATGGATATTCGGGGGTACAATCAGATTCCAGTGGCACCTGACGATCAAGAGAATACCACTTTCACATGTTCCTATGGTACTTTTGCATGCCGTAGGATGCCTTTTGATTTGTGTAACCCCCCTGCCACTTTTCGGCGTTGCATGATGGCCAACTTCCCTGACATGGTTGAGAAGTTCATCGAGGTGTTCATGGACGACTTTTTCATTACTTGAATCTTCGTTCGATGAATGCTTGGAGCATTTCAGCTTAGTTTTACAGCGGTGCACAGAGACAAACTTGGTATTGAACTGGGAAAAATGTCAATTCATGTTACCGGAGGGCATTGTGTTGGGACACAGAATTTCAGCAAAGGGGATCGAGGTGGACAGAGAAAAGATTCAGGTAATTGAGAAACTACCCCCACCAACATCAGTAAACGGTGTTCGCAGTTTCCTTGAGAATGTCGGGTTTTACAGAAGATACATGAAAGGATTTCTCAAAGATCACCAAACCACTATGCAGCCTGTTGTTGAAAGATACTGCGTTCGAGTTTACAGATGAATGCCTAACAGCCTTCAACACTTTGAAAGAGAAACTGATTCAACACCTATGATCGTGCCACCAGAATGGAGCTCGCCGTTTGAGTTAATGTGTGACGCCCGTGATCTTGCAGTTGGGGGCTGTATTGGGACAACGTCGGAACAAGGTGTTTTATGTGATCTATTATGCCAGCAAGGCCTTGAATGGCACTCAGCTTAATTATGCCACTACTGAGAAGGAGCTTCTAGTTGTGGTGTACGACTTCGACAAATTTCGATCATATCTTGCGGGATCGAAAGTTATAGTTTACACAGATCACATTGCCATCAAGTATCTGATGACGAAGGAGGACGCCAAGCTAAGACTCATTCGTTGGGTACTACTGCTGCAAGAATTTGATTCGGAGATCAGGGATAGAAAAAGGGAAGTGAAAATGTGGTAGCCGACCACTTATCCTGACCCAGCGAGCAGACAGAATCAGTGGAAATTATTGAGGTCTTTCCCGATGAGCAGAATTTTAGTGTGGAAGGAACACCTTGGTATGATGACATAGTTAAGTCATTCCACCGGATTATTCATGTCATCAAATAATTTTTTTTCTCTGAATTGAAGTACTACTTTTGGGAGGATCCCGTTCTCTACAGGCAAGGGACGGATCAAATTATTATACTGTGTGTTCTTGAAGAGGAGGTACGTAGAATATTGGAGCAATGTCACTCTTTAGCGTCTGCGGGGCATTTTGGGGCTTCGAAGACAACAACTAAGGTCTTACAATCAGGATTCTATTGGCCTTCATTGTTTCAGGACGCCTTTGTGTTTGTGAAAAGGTGTGATAGGTGCCAACAAACTGGAAACATATCAAGGAGGAATGAAATGCCTCTAAACAGCATTTTTGAGGTCAAATTATTTGATGTGAGGGGGGGTGGGGGAGGGGGTTGACTTCATGGGACCATTCCTGCCCAATAAGTACATTTTGGTTGCAGTGGATAATGTGTCCAAGTGGATGGAAGCAGTGGCATTGCCTACGTTGCTAAGGTGCTGATTGGATTCTTGAAAAAGTATATTTTCTCACGATTTGGCACACCTCGAGCTATCGTAAGTGACTTCGTGTTTAAAATAGATTTTGAAACTGAGTGCCCACGATACACGAGGTTTAAAATGTAAAACAAATTCAAGGGGCCATCGTCGGGTGGAGTCGAGTGTGAAAAATCGAGATCTTGAAGAAATTTGACCAAAAACAACTTTCTATCGTTGGGAATTCATTTCCCATGTTTTTCGTGCCACTTGCATTCAATTCATGCATTTCACAAGTTAGGCAAGAAAAATGAGTTTCCGTGTGTCGTATGGGTCGAGAATCGAAAAACAGGAGAAAGGGCCATTCTGGTCGCATGGACTTACCAACCGTGCGATCGCACGAACATGACCAGAGCCCAAAAGGGCTCCATTCGTTTACTCCATGATGTCGTATGGAGGGAATTTTTTTTTATTAAAAAACGAAAGACAATGGGGTCACTTATAAACACACCTCATGACAGATCTCGACATTACACGACTCCACACTCGCACAGCTGCACCAAGTCTCTCCTCCAATCACCAAGTTTGCCTTGCATCTTTACAACTCACTCCAACCAGGACCCACATCATTACACCATTGTTGAGTAGGGAAAGATTATAGGAAATATGAACGACGACACAAATACGAGAAAAACTCACGAAAACCCTCAAAAACTGCTGCCTCAAAGGGCTTACAATGCTTTAAATAGTAAAAGCCCTAGTAAAATTCGGAAAATAAATAATGAAATTGAAAAAATGATATTTTTCCATAAATGGGAAAAGTCGGACTTCAACTAAAATTGAAACTCCTAAGATTCAGGATCGTCCTCCAACAAACGGAATTCGAATCCGAATTTTATTGAATGAGATATTGAGAAAAGAAAAATTGTCGTAAATAGTAAAAACTCTTAATCGAGGGCCTAAACGACGGAATTTTCCCAAAATTCGACGTTCGTCACAGCGAATCATATGAGACAGAGTGGTTGAAGGCATTTTTCGGCTACATCGTCCAGCCGACGCGTATGAAGCTTGCATTGCACATTCTCAAGCCACGCTAATTCACTTGAGATTGAGGCATGTGCAAGGCTTCTGGACTCTAATCCAACATACATGCGCAAACATTACTTCGAGGAACTGGGATTTGGAACTACAAAGGCAAGAACATCTATTCAGCAGCCTCCTAAGTTAGAACTCAAGCAGCTGCCATCTCACCTCCGATATGCTTATTTGGGGGGAGCCTTCTACCCTTCCAGTTATTATTTCAAATTCTATCAGCGATGTAGAGGAGGAGAGGCTACTTCAGGTGCACAGGGACAATAAGACAGCCGTGGGATGGTCTATTACGGATACAAAGGGGTTCAGCTCGTCGTATTGCAAGCATAAAATACTTATGGAGAAAAACTTTAGACCGAGTGTTGATGGTCAGCGGCGATTGAATCCGTACATGAAGGAAGTGGTTAGGGCTGAAGTGTTGAAGTTACTTGATGCCCTGCATCAGACAGCGCATGGATCAGTCCAGTACAGGTTGTGCCAAAAAAGGAGGTATCACAGTAACTGTATGGAGAGTTTTGCATTGATGCCACTCGGAAGGATCACTTTCCACTTCCATTCATTGATCATATGTTGGAGAAATTAAGTAGGGCACTCTCATTACTGTTTTGTGGATGGATATTCGGGGGTACAATCAGATTCCAGTGGCACCTGACGATCAAGAGAATACCACTTTCACATGTTCCTATGGTACTTTTGCATGCCGTAGGATGCCTTTTGATTTGTGTAACGCCCCTGCCACTTTTCGGCGTTGCATGATGGCCAACTTCCCTGACATGGTTGAGAAGTTCATCGAGGTGTTCATGGACGACTTTTTCATTACTTGAATCTTCGTTCGATGAATGCTTGGAGCATTTCAGCTTAGTTTTACAGCGGTGCACAGAGACAAACTTGGTATTGAACTGGGAAAAAATGTCAATTCATGTTACCGGAGGGCATTGTGTTGGGACACAGAATTTCAGCAAAGGGGGATCGAGGTGGACAGAGAAAAGATTCAGGTAATTGAGAAACTACCCCCACCAACATCAGTAAACGGTGTTCGCAGTTTCCTTGAGAATGTCGGGTTTTACAAAAGATACATTAAAAGGATTTCTCAAAGATCACCAAACCACTATGCAGCCTGTTGTCGAAAGACTACTGCGTTCGAGTTTACAGATGAATGCCTAACAGCCTTCAACACTTTGAAAGAGAAACTGATTTCAACACCTATGATCGTGCCACCAGAAATGGAGCTCGCCGTTTGAGTTAATGTGTGACGCCCGTGATCTTGCAGTTGGGGGCTGTGTATGGGACAACGTCGGAACAAGGTATTTTATGTGATCTATTATGCCAGCAAGGCCTTGAATGGCACTCAGCTTAATTATGCCACTACTGAGAAGGAGCTTCTAGTTGTGGTGTACGACTTCGACAAATTTCGATCATATCTCGTGGGATCGAAAGTTATAGTTTACACAGATCACATTGCCATCAAGTATCTGATGACGAAGGAGGACGCCAAGCTAAGACTCATTCGTTGGGTACTACTGCTGCAAGAATTTGATTCGGAGATCAGGGATAGAAAAAGGGAAGTGAAAATGTGGTAGCCGACCACTTATCCTGACCCAGCGAGCAGACAGAATCAGTGGAAATTATTGAGGTCTTTCCCGATGAGCAGAAATTTTAGTGTGGAAGGAACACCTTGGTATGATGACATAGTTAAGTCATTCCACCGGATTATTCATGTCATCAAATAATTTTTTTCTCTGAATTGAAGTACTACTTTTGGGAGGATCCCGTTCTCTACAGGCAAGGGACGGATCAAATTTATTATACTGTGTGTTCTTGAAGAGGAGGTACGTAGAATATTGGAGCAAATGTCACTCTTTAGCGTCTGCGGGGCATTTTGGGGCTTCGAAGACAACAACTAAGGTCTTACAATCAGGATTCTATTTGGCCTTCATTGTTTCAGGACGCCTTTGTGTTTGTGAAAAGGTGTGATAGGTGCCAACAAACTGGAAACATATCAAGGAGGAATGAAATGCCTCTAAACAGCATTTTTGAGGTCAAATTATTTGATGTGAGAGGGGGGGGTGGGGGAGGGGGTTGACTTCATGGGACCATTCCTGCCTTCATTCTCCAATAAGTACATTTTGGTTGCAGTGGGATAATGTGTCCAAGTGGATGGAAGCAGTGGCATTGCCTACGTTGCTAAGGTGCTGATTGGATTCTTGAAAAAGTATATTTTCACACGATTTGGCACACAACTCGAGCTATCGTAAGTGACTTCGTGTTTTAAAATAGATTTTGAAACTGAGTGCCCACGCTACACGAGGTTTTAAAAATGTAAAAACAAATTTATCAAAAAGGGCCATCGTCGGGTGGAGTCGAGTGTGAAAAATCGAGAGATCTTGAAGAAATTTTGACCAAAAACAACTTTCTATCGTTGGGAATTCATTTCCCATGTTTTTCATGCCACTTGCATTCAATTCATGCATTTCACAAGTTAGGCAAGAAAAATATGAGTTCCGTGTGTCGTATGGGTCGAGAATCGAAAAACAGGAGAAAGTGGCCATTCTGGTCGCATGGGACTTACCAACCTTGCGATCGCACGAAACATGACCAGAGCCCAAAAGGGCTCCATTCGTTTTACTCCATGCGGTCGTAAGGAGGGAATTTTTTTTATTAGAAATGAAAAGACAATGGGGTCACTTATAAAACACACCTCATGACAGATCTCGACATTACACGACTCCACACTCGCACACAGCTGCACCAAGTCTCTCCTCCAATCACCAAGCTTGCCTTGCATCTTTACAACTCACTCCAACCAGGACCCACATCATTACACCATTATTGACGTAGGGAAAGATTATAGGAAATATGAACGACGACACAAATACGAGAAAAAACTCACGAAAACCTCAAAAACTGCTGCCTCAAAGGGCTTACAATGCTTTAAATAGTAAAGCCCTAGTAAAATTCGGTAAAAATAAATAATGAAATTGAAAAAATGATATTTTTCCAGAAATGGGAAAAGTCGGACTTCAACTAAAAATTGAAAACTCCTAAGGAATTAGGATCGTCCTCCAACAAACGGATTCGAAACCGAATTTTATTGAATGAGATATTGAGAAAAGAAAAAAGTTGTCGTAAATAGTAAAAACTCTTAATCGAGGGCCTGAACGACGGAAATTTTCCCAAAATTCGACGTTCGTCACAGCGAAATCAAATAAAAATAAAAATATATGAGACAAAGTGGTTGAAGGCACTTTTTCGGCTACATCGTCCAACCGATGCATATGAAGCTTGCATTGCACATTCTCAAGCCACGCTAATTCACCTTGAGATTGAGGCATGTGCAAGGCTTCTGGACTCTAATCCAACATACGTTGCGCAAACATTACTTCGAGGAACTGGAGATTGGAACTACAAAGGCAAGAACATCTATTCAGCAGCCTCCTAAGTTAGAAACTCAAGCACTGCCATCTCACCTCCGATATGCTTATTTGGGGGAGCCTTCTACCCTTCCCCAGTTATTATTTCAAATTCTATCAGCGATGTAGAGGAAAAGGAGGGGCTACTTCAGGTGCACAGGGACAATAAGACAGCCGTGGGCAGGGTCTAATTACAGATACAAAGGGGTTCTGATCGTCGTATTGCCAAGCAAAAAACTTAGGAGGAAGAATAAACTTCTAGACGAGTGTTGCATGGTCCCAGATCTGCCGATTGAATACGTACATCGAAGGAAGTGGTTTAGGGCTGAAGTGTTGAAAGTTGTACATGAAGCCCTGCATCAGACTGCGCATGGGATCAGTCCAGTAGAGGTTGTGCCAAAAAAGGAGGTATCACGGTAAATGTATGGGAGATTTTGCATTGATGCCACTCGGAGGATCAGGATCACTTTCCTATTTCATTGATTCATATGTTGGAGAAATTAAGTAGGGCACTCTCATTACTGTTTTGTGGATGGATATTCGGGGGTACAATCAGAATTCCATTGGCAACCTGAACGATCAAGAGAAATACCCACTTTCACATGTTCACTATGGTAACTTTTGCACATAGTAGGATGCCTTTTGATTTGTGTAACGGGCCCCTGCCACTTTTCGGCGTTGCAATGAATGCCAACTTCCTGGACGATGTTGAGAAGTACATCGAGGTGTGTTCATGGTACGTACTTTTTTCATTACTCTCAATCTTCGTTCGATGAATGCTTGGAGCATTTGAGCTTAGTTTTACAGCGGTGCACAGAGACAAACTTGGTATTGAACTGGGAAAAATGTCAATTCATGTTACCGGAGGGCATTGTGTTGGGACACAGAATTTCAG